>APFE031278789.1:92569-136782 GCA_000404065.3 Pinus taeda
TTTTAAATAGAGAGTAAGACAGTGTTTTTCTTTTCACAAAGTAAGCAGACCACTCGATGCAAATTTATTGTTTTACGGGCTTAATTTCCTATGGTTGCACCACCCCTTCATACAAGAGAATATCACGGAGGAGAAAGAGACATACTTTCAGTGTAGAGAGTAAAATGGAGAGACTGTATATATTTCAAAGAAAACACAGGCAGACTTCTGTTCTCATTTATTCTTTTCAACTCAATACTTCGCTTCAAATCCCACTACCTTTTGTAGATATATAACATGCAGAGCGAGTTTTATGAGCCTACCTTTTTCGAGCTCGAATTTGGCATAAAATCCTGAATTTTCCCTCTACGGAGCTACTCACTGGCCTTCCTGTAGAAAGGCTCCTGTAGACGGTGTTTACGCCCCTGTAGAGTGCGATAATGCTCCTGTAGAGCCCAGTAAGTGGAAGGGTTTTGAAACTGATAGAGAGCGATTGTTTCGAGGTTCTGAAGGTGGTAGGTAAGTTGTTGCAATCGAGACCATGACGATGCAAATGAAACAAAGTTGATGAAGGCGTCAATTGCAGCGTACTTAAGCTTATGGCAAGTTTTGCAGTGACGAGGTGAGGTGGCAGGAAGGGTACGTTATCTTCATCTGAAATGTTGGTCAAGTGCCATTATGATACTTCATGCCGCCTACCCGCAATCACTTCCATCATTCCCGTTATATGCCACCAACACTACCTGTTTTGAGTTTTTCTTCCCAAGTTGACTGAACACACATGTCGATTGCACCCACTGAACATTGTTTGAATTGGACAAGGCTTGTTTGAACTAGACGAGGGTGGTCAGTTAGATGGCCACTGATTTTGTTTAATCGCGACCATCTCAATGGTTCATGCAGTTTCTAAATCATATTCATGCAACAGAGGAACATGTTTAGTCACTTACCTATTTGTCGCTATCTTGCTTTGCATGATCAGACTTTGGCACTCTGTTCATGGATTGTTGCTGCTGTTAGCGCTCATGGATTCTGAATTTGGGACATGTCTACCTCATGTTGGTGATCTTCTAATCAGGAATGGCTCCTTGCGCATTATATACACCTATGGCTGCACTGACCCTGCCTCTGGAGCTTGTTTTTTTAAGGGGATCAGGTGTTATAGGAATCTTGCAGGATTTCTGTAATTGCTTCTCCCTCTAAAATTTATGGCTGAGGTTTGAGCAGGGACTGAAGAGATAGCTGAGGAAGGTTCTAAAGGAAAAGGAAAAGCAGTTGGTATGCACTAGGTAAGAAACAAGCTAATGATGCTATTGTTTTATTCTTTATCAATTAAAAAAAAAAAAACAAACAAACAAACAAACAAACAAAAAAGAATTATTGTGTTTTCTGTGCAGAGAAGAAAGAAGCGAGTGGAAATGCAATGGTGCAGGTATGGAATGGAGAGTTGGAAGGATGAATGGTGGCAGGGAGGTCCACAGGTCCTCTGGACAAATTTCTAGCCCTCAGATTCTTTTCTGAACTTGATTTCGAGCTCTTTGTGGTTTCTACAAGAGCCTCCTGTAGAATGCACAGAGCTTCCTATAAGACACATAATTTCCAGAACAAGTGAGACCAGGGCCTGGGAAAAGACAATGGCGATGGAGAAATGATCTATCAGGGGTGTATTCAAGCTAGCCACGTCCTTTTTTCCTCTATAACCCTCCTGCAATCTACAATACATTCAAAAGAAGTTAGTTTTTCTGTTTTTTCTTTGTTTTATTTTTTACGAGACAGTTGGGGCGCCTATAGGAGGTTTTCACCCTCACTACCTGCCTTGGGCGCCTCTAGGAGGTTTCCACCAGGAATCTTTTTATTTTTTATTTTTTATTGTTTAAGGTGTGGGTGGAGTGGAGGCAGGGACCTGCTCCACTACCAACACTGTTTTACTTAGATTCTCATTGAATTCTTGCTTGGAGAGGGGCTCCCTGTAGATCTTCAACTGATGCCCATTAACGAGCATGGGGATGGCTTCTTCATCGATGGTCCGAATCAGAACTGAACCATTGTCATTGCACTTTTCTACTATGTATGGTCCTAACCATCTTGTCCTCAGTTTGCCCTTGAAATCTTTATACCTTAAATCATACAGCAGCGCCCAATCTCCTTCCTGGAATTGTTTTTCTTTAAGGTGTCTGTCATGCCATATTTTCCTTTGAAGTTGGACTACCTTTGAATGGAGAAGGGCTTGCAATCCCTGTTCATCCAATCCATTTCGCTGAAGTAACCTTTCCCTTTGTGTATGGCTAAGATCTAGGTCCAGCTGAGCTGCCATCCTTAGTGTGTTATATTCAAATTCTATTGACAGCAAAGCCTTCTTCCCATAGATCAGCTCATAGGGTGTGAACCCTGTGGTGGTTTTCCAGGTGGTGTTATAGGCCCAAGTGGCCTCAACCAATCGATCTGCCCAATCTTTTCTGCTACTGATCACTACCTTGGTCAAAATTCCTTCCAAAGCTCTATTAGTGACTTCCATCTGCCCATTTGCTTGTGGATGATAAGGGGTGGAAGTTCTGTGCTTAATTTTGTGATGTGTGAGTAGGTCTTCAATCAGATTAGAGGTAAATTGACTCCCTTGATCTGTGACTAATTCTCTTGGATAGCCAAACTTGTAGAAGATATTTTCTCTCAAAAACTCAACTACTTTTTCTTTTGTTGCTGCCTTGATCGCTTTTGTTTCTGCCCATTTTTTCAGGTAATCAGTGCACATAATGATATAAGATTTCTATTTTGAAGGAGGGTTGATGGGACCCACAAAGTCCATGCCCCACTTCTCAAATGGCTCGAAAGTTACTTGAGGTTGGAGGGGCATCTCATCCCTTGGAGTAGGTTTTCCCATCCTTTGACATCGGTCACATTGGCTAATATATCTCCTAACATCTTGATGAAGAGTGGGTCAATAGTAACATGCTTGCAGAATTTTGAAGGCAGTCCTCTTTGCTGCAAAATGGCCCCCACAGGGCCCATCATGACAGGTTAGAAGAATGTCAAAAACTTCCTCCTCCCTGACACATCACCTCAAAATCTGATCTGGGCCAAGTTTGAAAAGGTTGCCCCCAACCGAGGTGAATGGGGCACTTTTGCTCACGATCTTGCTCTTCTCTTTTGAGGACAGGTGTGGCAGACACTATGCTGAAACCAAGTAACTTGCTATATCAACAAACCATGGAGAGAGTACTGAGATAACAAATAGTTATTCATCTGGCATTCGATCATCCATCATTCCTTCTTCACCTGCAGGAAGATCTAGTCTAGACAGAAAATTAGCAACAACATTTTCCTTACCCGGCTTATCAACAATGGTTAAATCAAATTGCTGCAATAAAAGTAACCATCAATAATACGAGCATTTACATCTGGTTTGTTCATTAAATACCTAATTGCAGGGTGATCAGTGTGTACAAATGTTTGATAGCTGGTAATGTAGTGTCTGAACTTATTTAGGGAATGGACTACAGCTAGGAGCTCCTTTTCAGTTATAGTGTAGTTTAATTATGCCTTGGACAAGTTTTTACTTACAAAATATATGGCATAATGTAGCTTCTCATCAATTTGCCCTAAGGCTGCTCCTATCGCTTTGTTCGAGGCATCTGTATGAATGTGGAAAGGTAGGGCCCAATTTGGACCTCTCAAAATTGGGGCGGTCACTAGTTTACTTTTCAAGGTATCCAGAGCCTCTTGACAGTCGTCAGTCCATATGAACTCAACATCTTTTCCTAAAAGACCAAACAATGGAGAGGCTAGCTTACTAAAATTCTTAATGAATCTTCTATAATACCCTGCTAAGCCTAAGAAACTCCAAACATCTCTTACCTTTTGAGGAGGTGGGACCCTTTGGATGATGACAATTTTGTTGGGATCCACCTATAATCCTTGCTGAGAAATTGTATGACCTAGCACGGTCCCTTTAGTCATCAGGAATTCACATTTTTCAGAACTGAGAGACAGGTTCATTTCAATGCACTTGTCTAAAACTTTTCCCAGGTTAGTCAAAGCTTCCTGGAAGTTAGAACCATAAGGGGTAAAGTCATCCATATAGATTTCCACTTAATCATGAGCCAGTTCAGCAGATATACTCAGTACTGCTCTCTGGAAAGTGGCGAGAGCATTGCACAACCCAAAAGGAAGGACCTGGTATGCGAAAGTACCCCAAGGACAAGTGAAAGTGGTCTTATCTTGGTATTCCGGGTTGATTTGGATTTGGTTGTACCCGCTAAACCCATCTAGGAAGGAGAAGAACTTCTTCCCTGCCAAGCCATCTAACACTTGATCTATGAAAGGCAAAGGAAAATGGTCCTTCTTGGTGGCCTTGTTTAGTTCTCGATAATCGACACAGATTCTCCACTTCCCATTTTTTTTGGCACTAGCACCAAAGGAGAGACCCATTCACTGTCAAAGATGGGGTAGATGAATCCTGCATCCAGTAACTTTTGCAGTTCTTCTTTGAAAATGTCCTTAAGAGCTAGATTCATCCTCCTTTGAGGCTGCCTGACTGGTTTGCAATCTTCCTTAATGTAAATGTGATGAGTATAGACTGAAGGGTGGACTCCCTCCATCTCCTTATAGCTCCAAGCAAAAGCATCAGAGTGGTTTCTCAATAAGCTACAAAGTTCTTTCTCCTGAGAGGTGGAAAGGGACGAGTTGATCTTCAAGGTTCTTTCCGGGCCAAATTCCACATTCTTAACTCAAAGAGAGGTCGGATCAGCCACACAAAGATCAACTAAAGGGTTGGCTTGGGTTTCTTCCACCAGCTCTTCTAATGGCAACACACTAGGGGGTGGATTCTGAATCAAGTCTTCAATAAGATTATCCTCGGTTTGTGGGTCCCCCATGGTAGCTTCTACTGCACACAGTGGTGCGGAATAGACTTCATCCTCATCCTCCTCCTCCAACCAGAGAGGTAAATCATGTTCTAACAAAGGTTGGGCAGGAGGCTATAGGACTAGCTGCTTGAACATATGCCCGTTCTTGATTGTCATCTTCCCAGCTCGACAACTAATGTAGGCATCTACAGTAGCTAACCAAGGTATTCCTAGGATGAGAGGATACCCAGTGAGCTTTGCCTTTGGTTGGAGAACCAGGAAATCAGCAGGGTACTCCCAAGAATCGATGGAGACCATCACATATTCCATAATCCCTTCAGGGGTCACGGTGGAGCGGTCTGCTAACTACAGTATTGTTTTGGTCTTTCTCAGGGAGCCCTGAAGGTTGAGCTTGAGCATAGTGTCCCTAGTCATCACATTAATGGCAGCCCCTAGATCAATCAGGGTATGGGGGATTATGGTGCCATTGATATGGACATCGACTACAGGACTTCCAGGGTCTAGATATTTTGGACAGATCACTTGCCCCAACATCAGGTTGGAAAGTTGTCCTATGAGATTGATAGTTGGAGCATCTCTCCTGTGCCTGCCTAGGTGCCTGAAGCACTTCTCCTTGATCATCTCGTTGTATATAGGCACATCCTTTATGGCTTGGAGAAGTGGTATCTTTACACATAACTGTTTTAATTCTCCTAGAAGTTCAGTTTCTTCTAGGGTCGGTTGTGTGGTTCCAGTTAATCTCTCAGGAAAGGGTGGAATGGCCTTTGGTCCACTTTCCTATTTTTCCTCGTCCTCCTTAGGGGGAGGTTGGTTATCTAGGATAACCTTCCCAGATCCTAGGTTAATCTCCTGAATCTCCACAGCATAGGTCGGGCATGAGGTTTCTCCACTATATACCTGTTGGGCCTGTCCGTTATTGGGGTTCGGGTTCGGTTCAGCAAGTACTTGAGGTTGCATTGGTGGAGCAGGAGGCAATGGTTGTGGTTGAGTAGGTGGTGGAGGCAAAAAAGCGGGAGGAGAGTTGTATTGGGGCCTCCACCCCTAATGAGGTGCATTCCACTGGGGCTGTGGCTAAGCATAAGAATGAAACGAATGAGCAACTGGTTGAGCATGGTATTGAGATGGATATGACCAAGGAGGGGGTGTGGACCAGGAAGGATGAGCAGGGGGGCCCTAAGAAGGCATGGGCGTGGCTTGATTGGGGTTGTAATAGGTCTGGGATGTCCCTTGCATTCCCTGCTGGTAAGGTCTGGGCCCATGTGGCCTCCTTTGGTTCATAAAATAGAGTGGTTCAACGGCTCCTTCGGCCCCTTGATATACAGCTTTAAGTTAAGGGAAGGAAGGGCACTAATTCGTAGGATGGTCTTCTTCATAGACTGGACACACTTCTATAGAGTTCAATGGAAATTTGTTCCGAGGGTGCCTTCTAGTGCACCTAGGACAAAATATGGCCAAAGCCCTCTTGGCTTCCTCTTGTTTCCTTTTGATATGCAAAGTATCCATTTGCATGGCATGAGTCTGCCTCATATCGCTCTTGAAATCTTCCAACCGATTCTCAAATTCACTTCTAAGAGATGAACAGGATGAGGATGTACTGGCTAAAGGTTGACTTCCCCTACCTCTCTTTCTGGCTGACCTAGAATGGTTTCTATACACAGTCTTTATGTCATCATAAGGTAGTTTGTAGATGTCTCCCCCAACCAGCAAATGGAGTGTATCTAGAAGGTCTTTAGGGATTCCTCTGAGCAGGACCAACTTCATAGTTTCGAGGTTAAGTGTGCACCTAGCCCTTTTATAACTGAGCTGAAACCTCTCTTCATAGTCTTCTAAGGATTCATCACTTCACATTGTCATTCAGAAGATTTCCTCCTTGGTATCCTTTGATCTACAGTAGTCCTGGTATTTGTTGTTAAAGGCTTGATACATCTGAGCCCAAGTTGTGATGTTGTTTCCAGGTAACCCCGTGAACCAACGCAATGTTGCATCCTTGAGGGTAGAAGGAAACAGTTTCAACTTCTGCTTATCTTCTGCATAGTCATAGGTTCGACAAAGAACAACAAATTCAAACAAGAAGGTATTAGGATCTTCGGTAGTCAATCCATGGAAGTGAGGTAAGGCTGAAGGACTTATGTTTTTCATTTTAGTGTCCCCATTGGTCTCTCGGATAAGAAAGGTACCCTCTATTCTTTCCCCATTTCCTCTAACATTTCTGTTTTCAACCATGGTCTCAGGAGGAATGGTTTCTTGCTTTTCTTCTGCTATAGGATCTTCGTATATCTCTGGTGGTTCGCCTATAGGTTCTTCTCGATCACTGCCACCAAAGAAGAGAGAAGGGTGACTTAGTGATGTGGTGGGGGTGTTGGGTAGGAATTTTCCTAAATTGTCTCTGTTCCTACGAGGCATGAAAGGAAATCTCTTTTTGGGTGATTTTTATTTTTTCTGTTTGTACCTGCAAAACTGAAATGGACTGAACAACAAATTGCAACTAACTAAAATGAATCTTGTTGAAATGAAATTGCAGAATTGAAATGGAAGCAAGGAAATGACTAATCTACTTTGCTGGAATGGAAATTGTAGAATTGAAATGAAAGCAGGAAATGACTAATCTACTCTTACTGAAATGGAAATTGCAAAATTGACATGAAAGTAGGAAATGTCTAATCTATGCTCACTGAAATGAAATTGTAGAATTGAAATTGCAGAATTGAAATGAAAGCAGGAAATACCTAATGTACGCTTGCTGAAGTGAAATTGCTGAATTGAAATGAAACAACTACTCTACTTTTGTTGAAATAAACTACTTAGCATAATGTTGCAGTAGAAAATAGAAGAAAAACAGTAATCACAAAATACGCTGATGCTTCCCCGGCAACGACGCCAAAAAGTGGTGAGCATCACTATTGCAGGAATAATGCTGCAACTCCTAGGGCTTCCTACTTTACTTTTATCAACCTGGTAGTTCGTAACAAACTTGGAAGCGACGATGTTGTATGCATAAGTACTAACTCTTACTGCAGGCTGTCACTTGATCAGTTAACGCAAGTTCGCTAGGAGCTTAAGCCAACTTCTATAAGTTCTCAGAAAAAAGCTTTGACTATGATGAAAGAAAACTAACTCTATAGGGGTTATTCTATTTGTAGAAAGAGAAGGAGAACTGAAATGTAACGCAAACCCTAACAAACTCTAATTTACCTATTAACCCTACTTTTGCAAGAAAAGAGATGAAAACTGAAGAAATGAGTGCCATTGACTACCGAAAAGGTAAATTTCATCTATTCAAGCTACTTCTAAAAAGAAATGAGAAGAAAACATATTTTTGTGCTTTTGAGTGTTTTTATGTGAAATTATTATGCTTGTGATTTATTTGGTTGTGATTGTGCAGAGGTTTGGTGGCAAAGGAAGATGGAGTTGGTTGTTGCAGAGGTGGAGGAAGGTGTGGAGAGGTCCTGAGAAGCCCCTAGTACCCTTTTGAAGACTTTCATAGTGATCGGACTTCGAAAAACCACTTGCAAGAAATTCTACAGGAGGCTGCAGGGGATCCAAAGGAGGATCTACAGGAGGAGGCCGAGAGCTATTTTTGGAGTTTTGAAGGTGGAAAAATGATGGGAAAGGGTTATTGAAGGCTAGATGAAGGTGTTGAGGTGTCTGGAGCGTGTCAAGGAAGATTAAGAATGAACGTGATGGCTGGATTTGTTCAAATGGCAAGAAAGCAGCTTCATGCAGAAATTAGGGCAGATTGGCGACATGTTGCGAATGAGTTGGGAAATCTATGAGAAGTGAGCTGGTGCTAGCTGTTCTATGGATGTATGGCGAGCTGAGATGTCCTACAAGAGATCTGCACATTTGCTTATCAAAACTGACCAAAGAAAGAACTAAATATACCATGAAAACATAATTTTGTCTAGCTTGACCTAATTTCAGACCTACAAACAGAAAATGCTGAACAATAACCGATGAACAGAAAGGCATGCAGAGAGATCTATGGAAAAAGAACACGAAATTATCTAAGCAACTGAAGCTGAACCAATATCAACTTTTCCAAGTCAAGTTATCACACTGGTAGTTGCATGGAAGAGCAAAAACTGTGTTTTTGGTGGCAGCAGTAGTGCCTTAACCTCAAATCATAGTTCCAGGAAGGGAGAAAGGAGATCAAGGCCTGTTGTTGACCTTTTTTAATCTTATTCTATCATTGCAGTAACCTACTTAAGCAACTTGAAACAAAAACAACTATACTAACCATAAAAAACAACCTAATCTAACAAAGTAAAATGAATCTATGCAACAAAAATTAATTCATGAATTGAAGCAAAAACATATAAGTACATAGTAGGAGGTGTTGGGCAGCTTGGGTTGGGCCCTAACCTAAGAGCTTCAACCCTATGAAAGAGATTAGTGCTGGCTCAAAAACTGTTTCATCTTCATTATCAAAAATAACAGTTACATTACATAAATTGTTCTAAAAAAGGAACTCGAAAAAGAGCTGAACACAATGCTGCAAAAAAGTGCGAAAATCCACTAATAACTGGCTAACCTACTGAGGTTCTAAGCCTCCTTATTTATACAAATGGAGTCCTCCAACAGTGCTCCTAAAATCAAGGAACTCGGCTTCCTAGAACTGGAGAAAACAATAGTCCTACTTTACTTGCTCGGTTGCCCCTTAGAATCATCAATGTGGACCTTTGTGCTCCGAGTTGCTGATGGAGGATTCAAGGAAAGGGGCCATAAATGAAGGAGACACCCCCTAGAAGTCCTCTTCCCTGTTTTCCTCGATTTTTGGTTACCATTTTCTCATAAATCCTTTGACTTTATCCAAAATTGACCAAAAAATCTGCACAAGGCACATATTAGACTACATGGCAAAATGACTAACTCAATTCACTCTATTAGCATAAATATATTCAAAAACATGCAATAAACTAATGAGAATGGTGGATTAAGTAGAAATAAGAGGCAAAATGAGCCCATATAATTACCCATTTCTGGGGCTCATCACTCGCTGCGCCACATCATCTGCCACTATATACCACCCAATATCACTGCACTCCACGACATGCCATTGTATGTCGCAACCTGTCCCAGTGCACCACTGGATACTCCCAGCTACAACTATACCATTCTGTACCGTCTTGTGTCCCACTTGTGTCTCTGCACCTGTCACTCTCCACATGTACTCAATGCGATGTGAGGAACTCCCACTCCACAGTGCAACACAACATACTACAACACACCCTCATGTGTCTCCATGTCCATCTTCAAACCACTGCGCAACGCTAAATACTCCTACCCATCCCTGGATGTGATGGCCTAAAGATGTGTCCATATGTGTCAGCCCACACCCGACCTATATCATCACCTCCAAGCTAATTGTTCATTCTATTGCAACTAAATTTGTTTAAGAGTGACTAATTTGATTTCGTTGTAAATATCATGCCTATGAATTCTTTGGTAAAAAAAGGAAAGAAAAACAAGATAATTCAACTTCTAAAAGAGTGATTTCCAATGATTATGAATTCATATCTGAGTTAACATTACAATAATTCACTTACCCAAATTTGACTTCCATGGATTTTTAATTCAATGGAATCATCACGCTTATTCATTGAGATATTTCCAAAAACACCTTGGTTGCAAATCCTAAATTCACTTAGTCATATTTATAGACAATTCATAGATGTAATTAGCTACAACTATTGAAGCATTATGTCAAACAGTTTGCAAGCATGAAATGTACAACCATTGAGACATTTTGTCAAACACTTACAACCATAACCCTTAAGGAGAATTCACCACAATTAGATAACATGAATCTAAGATTACATAATTTCTTTTTCATTGTCAAAAATGCCAATAAGTGAACCTAATATATAAGTAGAACTATCATCCATATTCATTGCTACATATACAACAATTTAGACACATAAATGACTATAAACATTTAAGAAATTTTACAAATAGCTCGCAACGATGTAGCTACAACTATTGAAGAATTTTGAACAACAGTTAGCAGTCACAAAACAAGATGCTAACTATTAAACTATCAAACAAGCAATCACAAGTTATTTAAACTATCAATGTACTAACCATTGAGACCTTAAAACAAGAATTCCAAGTTTATAGAATAGTTGGTTTCATAAATAGAGATTACCAGGTAAATCATAGCTAAAAAAAACATCAAAACAAACCACTAGGCAACAGTGACAATTTTGCAAAATATACAAGATTAGCGAACCAAATTCTGAAAATCTATTTTTTGAAATCAAAGTTGGGGTGATATGGCCTTAAGGCACATATACCCCTTGAAGCTAAGATGAATCGAAATAGAAATGCCCAGAAACGAGATTCTTTAAAACCACAACCAAAAACAATTTCCTACTATCTCATTTATCACTTCTATCAAACATATAATGTGCAAACTTATCTACAACTGTAAAAGGAGAAGGAAAACCAAATTTATGATATTAATATGTTTTCATAAAACTCATGACAACCTGAATGCTTCAGCCATTAAGACCTGTTGTTAATCAAAATGCAATGAAATTGTACAAAAAAAAAACTTACATAAAATGAACTACTGTTATTGCAAAATTTCTTCAACATTTAGTGTGTAACATTTGATATACATATAAGTTCTAGTCAAGAACCAAATAAGCAAAAACCATATAATGAACTACAAAAACACGATATAATGTTGTTAAAACATACTTGGCAATGAATTTATGCAACTCCAAAAAGATGGGAGTATGTTCCAACTCCAATGAGAATATGCTCCAACTCCAATATCCTTACCAACTCATTGTGAACCACCTGGTTTTTTTCCAACCATATCCAAGAAGAACTTCTCCCCTTGGAACCCTCGAGCTGCAAAAGCTCACAAGCAATATCGAAAGACAACAATAGAGAGATTTGCAAGGCAAACTAAGGAACAAAATTTTCACTTCCTCTCAATACCACTCATGTCCAACCTCAATATCTAGAACTCTTAGGATTTTAGTAAGAATTTCATATTTATTTTGGAAGCAATTGGCTACTCTCCATATCTCTTCCCTCTCACTATCTTCCTCAAGTCACTTCCACTCTTGGCATCATAATTCACCCCTCCAAGTGAGAATACATGAGACTCATATATAGGAGGAGCAACCAATTATTGTCATAAAGGAGGAATATTGTGCATGCATTGTATTCCATAACTTATGCCATTAAGGAGAGTTATGCATGCCTTAGTTAAGGAGAGTGTAACGTATGCATTAAAGAGAGCGTAAGAGGAATATTTTACGACATATTTTTAATGAGTGAAAATGAATATGCCATTCTTTGATGAGTGCATAAAATAGAGTGTAATGTATTATTTAACAGAGAGAGAGAGTTACATAGAGCCATGCAAGTCATGAAGGAGAAAGGTGTGAAGTGATTGAGGAGATGAAGTTGACTTGTAATTCCTTTTTAATAATAATATCATAGTCTCATAAAAGATAATAATAATATTTAGGATCCAGTCAAAATTGAACTATTATGATTGATTAATGATAAGTTAGGTGGTTTTCCTTCAACTACGCTTGATTACCAATTTATGTGAGCCAATTTACTATTTTTGGAAAGTCGTGCTTGAGATGCTAGACATGACTTTCTATTTTTAGAAAGTCATTCTAGAATTGTGAGGATGAAATTTTATTTAAGGAAATTCATCCATAAGTTGTTGATTTTCAACATCCATGAGTGGTATTTTTCTTTTGGAGAATAGGGATTCTGCACCCCTATTTCATGCATCTTTGTGTCTTAGTAGATTGAGGACTCCATGTCCTGATCTATTTCAAAGATCCAATATTCCACAACTTGATCTTTTTAAATATTTAGGACTCTGCGCCCTAAATATACAAGACTCCATGTCCTTATCTTTATTGGATTCAGGACCCCACGCCTTAATTTCCATGCCTTCTCATCTACTATGCTTTGAAACTCTACGTTTCTCTTTATGGTATTTGTGAGCTTTTACCCATCTCATAGTTCGCTGGTAAGACCTTATTCAAAGACCTGCACACATTACAATCTCATAGATCAAAGGAATCAAATGAATTTCATAATGAAATTAACTTAATCACATCTTACTAAGAATGGTGCATGACTTCCACAATTATTCATAATTGAACATCCTTGTTGGAAAATGACCAGGTCCCCTACCACATCCTGCTTAGTACAATATTAAACATATATAATCACACAAACCATGCATCATCCATAAATCATAATTAACCATCTATTCCACATAACCATGAGCATCCATGGGACTATGTGTCTCAATCTTGGATCACCATCCATGTCATACACCTGCTTCATAAATCATATGCAAAAAGAGAAACATATGCATAACATTTACTTAACCAAAACCATCTAATACAGATAATCAAAGATACCACACATAAGAGGAAATATAACTATATAAAACATTGTTCCCCAATCCAGTAATCAATCTGCCATACATAAACATAAAAACAAATATAACTATGTATATAAAACATTATTCCTCAATCAAGTGATCAATCTGCCATATATATAACTCGTCAAAAATCACCCTTGATAGGAGTGATAAAACTATACTAGGAAAAGAAATAAGACACTACAAATGCACAACTAACTTAGGCTAACACCATCTACGTGAATAAACCCTTGTAAAATCAGAAATTTCTGTACAAATTATACAAATAATACAACTAGAGAGAATAAAGAGCATTTTATATCCCATCCATTCACATCTCACACTTTATTAGTATATATGCGTCTCAAAGATAAAAAAAGCACAAAAAAATGATGCATTGTTATCATTATTGAACTTCCATTTGTAACTACTTGATGAATTGCCCAACTACAACTATACTAAACTAAATTGTGCAAATATGCACTTGAACTAAATATAAACACATCCTTAATACAATTATCTAATAAATACAAAAACTAAACAATAATACACACTTATATTTAAACATCTTCTAACATAAACTTCTTTTACTTTTCCACAATGCTTTACTATATGTTATTTCCCAAAAATCTTTGGGTGTGCTCTCTTGACAATGGCTTGTACTTATCCTAGAAGAAGATTTAACCGTAAAACAATAGGAGGAAAGAAGGGAGGAAATTTTAAATGTTAGGGCAATAAGAGATGAACGCAAGAGAGCATGTATTTATAAAGGCAAAGATGTGATAACACGATTTGGACCTCCTTCCAAAACAAAGCAGCAAGATGGTAATAAAGAAGAGGCAACAAAATCTTCAATAGGAAATCAGAAAGCAAGGTCAGTATGGGAAAGCAGGGACAAAGACTCAAATGTGAGTCTTCCATGTCAAAATAAATAGCAATCAAGTCATACCCAGGTTTTCTTAAGATTAGTTTGTTGGAACTACAGCGGTTACCCATGGAGATGAGGACCTAGGTTAGGGCCTATTGCGGAAGATAGAGACATAATTTGCCTCATAGAAACACATGAACATGAAGGGTGCAAGACACCTTAGTTTGAAGGATACTGGAAGATGGTAGTGTGGAACAAGGCAGCAGGGAATGGCAAAAGGCACAGGGTATCATGGTTTTAGTAAGGGAGAAAGAAGGTCGTCTCATTCAGTTAGAAAAAGAAGACTCAAATAAGCAATTCATTTGGTTTAAAATATCAGAAAATGGAAACCACATCAGAATTGCAGCATGCTATTTTGCGCTGCAGGTTTCAAAAATCTACAAAGGTAGAGGGCTTGACCACAAAGATCCATTTGCAGCCTTAAAGTCGGATATTGCAACATATTCCCAGCTAGGTGAAGTCCTTATAGTGGGTGATTTCAATGCTAGGACTACAAGTGAGCAAGCTAGCATTCTTTGTTGTAAAGATGATTGTGACCCTATTTGGCTTACAAAAGAAAGTAATCATCAGTGGGAAAGAATTTCAGAGGACAAGGGCTGCAATCTCTTAGGTGAACAATTGCTTACTCTATGTGGGGCCTTTGATTTAGTCATTTGTAATGGCTTGACTAGATGGGCAAAGTCCGATAATTTCACTTGCAATACTTACAATTGAGCAAGTGTGGTAGATTATGTAGTTTGCTCGCATGGTTTTTGTGAGAACATGGACGAAGTTTTTATTGGAGATTAGCTATGGGACTTGAAATCCGATCACAAGCCAATTTTTTATGTTTCTCTTGGATTGGAAAGAAACAATTAGAGTAAAAAATTTAGCATGTCCAACAAAATCTTCCACAGAGTAGAATTCTTTTGACCCCAGAAAATTGTAATACCTTCAAAATGATGCTAGAGAGGCTCTTCGAGAAGGAGAAAATTACAATTCACAGCTTTCATAGTCATAAATTAACACATTTAATTCAATGCGCACTTGCAACGTGCAAAAGAGCAAAAATTAAGAAGTCTGAAACAAATTGTTTTCCGGTTAATGCTTGGTTTGACGAGGAATGCAAAAAGGCAAGGAGAATGTGGAAAAAGTCAAACAAGGATAACATAAAGCTCAAAGCTTACAAGCAGTTATTAAGCAAGAAAAAGGTCGATTTCATGGTTTTAAGGAGAGAAGAACTAATCTTCCTTGGGAAAAATAATCCCAAATTATTTTGGAAGGAGCTCTAACCGAAAAAGATACAAATTGGAAATAATATTACAACTTCTAAATGGTTTGACTATGCAAGACAACTCTATGACCAAGTTCCCAAGGTTGACCCTCCCCCTTGGTCAACACTAATATTGAACTCTTCATGGTACAAGAGGTAGAGATGGGTATCAAGAAGTTGGGTGTTGGAAAAGCAAAAGACTTAGCTGAACTCCAAACAAAATATCTAAAGTGGGGCTCAAAGATTCTTGCACCTCACATTACAAAAATCTTCAACAACATCATACAATAAGGGCTCCCCACATATTGGACAACTAGTCTAGAAATACCTCTTTTCAAGAGCGGTGATGTCAATAATCCCTCCAATTATAGAACCATCATGATAAACCCTTTGTTTGCAAAGCTATTTGGAAGTATGCTAGAAAACAAAATTAGCAAGTGAGCAGAAGAAAGAGATAAGCGTGCTAAAGGGCAAACAGGTTTTAGACCTAAACATTCCATAGTTGATCATTATATAACTTTAAGGCACATCATTGAAAAAGTTTGGGAGAAAAAAAAAGAAGTCTTTTATTGCTTTGTTGATTTCAGAAAAAGCGTTTGACTAGGTTCCTAGGGATAAGCTTTGGCACAGAATGGAGGAACTTGGGGTTCCTAAACATTTGAGAGCAGCTGTGCATAGGCTGTATGAAGAGGTGAAAGTCAAAATTAGAACTTCAACAGGGATTTCTAAAAATTTTAGAAGCCATATTGGGGTCAAGCAAGGTTGCCCACTGTCTCCTACCCTTTTTGGTTTATATATCAACAAGCTTGAGGAGTGGTTAAATTCGCAAGGGGGTGATGGCATCTATTTGGGCAAGTTTGTTATAAGACTTCTTTTGTATGCAGATGACCTTATTCTAATTGCTAAATCAGCTCTTGGTTTGCAAGAACACTTACTATCCCTTGAGCATTTTTGTAGAAGTGTGGGGATGCAAGTCAATATCAACAAAACGAAAGTAGTGGCCTTCTCTAAGAAAAGAAAACATAACCAACATAAGTTCTACTTTGAAGGCAACATTCTGGAAGAAGTTGCGAATTACAAATACCCTGGGATTGACTTCAACAAAAATCTAAGCTGGAATGGTTGTAGAAAGAAAAAGAACTTTGGGGGGTTGGAAAGCATTTTATGCTTTTCAAGATAGGTGTAGAGAGGCAGAGTTATGGGACTGGAAAACCACTCAAACTCTTTTTGGGCTTCTAGTGATTCTGGTGATTCTCTATGGTTGTGAACTATGGGCTAGTAGTACGTCTGACATGCAGGAGACAAATTGAGAAAATTCAGAAGCATTTGATTACAAACAAATTTAAGATTAAAAGTGCAGTTCCTTATGATATCTTGTTAAGTGAAACAAGGACTGCTCCTATTGAAGCAATTGCTATGGTGCGAGTCATAAGGTATGCAAAAAAAATTGAGCAAATGGAAGAGGGTAGATAGCCTACGGTTGTCTTTAATGATAGGCTGTGCAAGAGCAAAAAAAATTGGATGCAACGAAATAACAAATGGTTTAGTAAATGGGGTATTGGCTTGAATGCGTGTCCCATAAACAACAAAAAGATAAAAGATTTTGTTATGGAAAAGTTCCACAAGCATATTTGGGATAAGGAGCTAGGAAAAAAGAAAAATTACTATATTGAAGTGTTTAATCCCACTCATAGTCATCAACCAAAAGCATACATAGAGGCCAATATCTCTTGGAGAGCCAAAATTCTTATTGCTCAGTGATGGACTAATTCTCATCAACTTCGTTGTGAAATAGGGCGCTGGAAAAACCTAAAGGAAGTGTGGGAGGAAAGAGTATGCATTTTTTGTTATTCCGAAAAAGTGCAAACATAAAAACATTTCATTTTAGAATGTGAGGCCTTCAAAGACAACAAGAAAAGTTATGCAGATATGCTGGCAGCTAGCTCTTGGGATAATCTATTTAGCGAGGGGTTTGTCGACAACTTGGAGTGTCTATTTTGAAGTTTCATAGAAAAATGATCAGATACATCAAATAAATGAAGAAGCAATCTGTCCCATACGCTATCTTTAGCGTAGTAGAGGTTAACGATCTCTCATTGGTTTTATAATCATTATAGGCTATTTTTAGTTAAAATTTGCTCCATAAAAATTTAACTTTTTAATTTTCGGAAAGAAGAAATTGAAACACAGTGAGAGCAGCTCTTTGCAAACATGTCATGGCTTTTAGAGAGTCGATTTCAACTGTCGCGTCGAAGCACGCACAATGGATGATGTTTGGAAAGTCACAGAGATTATAGAACAGTTAGTGGATAAGGGCGAGTATTTGAGTTGAGTGAATTGATTTCAATGTCGTCTCGAAGCACACACAACGGAGGATGTTTGGAAAGTCACAGAGATTCTAGAACAGTTAGTGGATAAGGGCGACATTGAGAATGGAGTTGAATTTGGCTGTGGCTTTAGAGGTATGGAGTCCATTTCATCCTGGGATCATGAAATCCACGGCGTTTGCACCTAAAGCACGAGTTTCCACCCCCTGTTGCTACACCTACCGCCACGGCCACCTAATAACCGCTCCCAGGAAGCGGTGGAGCTTAGGCTCCCTCACTTGGAACCAATTTGCGACGTTCCGGTTCAGGTGGTCATCTGTTACCAGGACGGGCCACTTCAGTGTCAAGGCTGTTGAACATAACAAATTGGAGCACATTCCAAGGAGTGGGAGCAGGTCAGAGGTTAGTGCCAGTGCCACCAAATCCTGTTTCTTTTTATTCAGTCAGGTCTCTGCCATGTTTCTAACAGATGGATGCATTTTCAAGAAATTCCAGCTTTCCATTTTTCCGTAGCTTTCTGTTTCTGGTTGGGGCAGGGCGCCGTTATCTGATATGTTTCTAGAAGCGAATCTATTACACGGATTTTTGAAACCATGATCTACGGTTGACAATTGCCGCCCTTTAACGAGTTGAACTATATCACCATTGCCTACTCTACCTGTCCTGTACTCCCGCTGACCTTATTATCTTTTTAGCAGTTAAATAAAAGTAGAAGTGGGAGCATTACTTATTGGGCTGGACCTAATGAGGATGCAAACATTTCTTATAAACGATTAATTGTTTCAGTTGGTTACGTAGATTTTTGACATGTTTTTGCTCTCATATTTTTCTTGGATCTTCCCTTACCCTCTTTTGATGTGGTGGGACTCAAGGGATGCTACTGCTGGAGGCCACAACTATTTAGATTAGTTTCTTATACTAGCGTAAATGATTTTTTTAATAGAATGCCCCAATTAAATTCTGTATTTCGTACCAGGTATGAAATCCACCTTAGGCTTCAAGGAACTTGATTCAAGGTCTGAACAAGGCCATAACTTCATTATTGGTTTGCTGTAGCATTCAAAAGCTCTATAGTTATGTTTTGCATTTAACAAAAAATATTGTGCATATCACTTATCATTATTGTGGCTAAATAATAAACTCCTTTTGCAAGGATGGCTTGATCTACAGCTTCTTTTTATCCAAAGAAGAGTGATGCTATTCATTTTTTTTGGTTGCTGTTGAGAAGTTAAAAAATACCACTTATAGTATTAAAATAAGGAATTACAGGCCAACCCATCCATCAACAAATTTTTCAATCTGGTTCTAAGATCCTAGATGAAATATGCAGTCAAAATATCCTGAAGCCTGTAAACAACAAAAATAGCTATGTTATTTCACAATTAGCTCTCTAATATTACCATATCACTGAAAATACATAATGTAGGAGATGGCATGCTTTCCTAGACATTTCCTATTGTTGGGAGGCAGCACATGCAAGCGAAAGATTAATTATCTATATAATGCACACTAATTCACATGATCTTCTAGCCTCGATGTTGCTGAGCATACAATTGACATTCAATCATAATGGAACAAAAGAATTTTTAAATGTGCACCCTTACAAATATTTTTTATTAGCACAAAGGATCACTATTAGAAAATTTAACTATGTTCAGCCTTCAATAATGTACTTTAGTCATTATGTAATATACTTGTCAAAAGAATAAATAAAAGAACTTTTATTATTGTAACAATGACTTATTAAAGCATGGGTTTCATGCTTGGGTCATCATTATATTAGTCAAAGTCCCACATTGTGGACTTCTAGGATTAATGTTGAGTTTATAGAGTCATTGTATATTTGAAGAGACCCTTCGTGGGCTTTCGAACCATGTAAAAAGGTTTTGTATCAAGTCAAATATGAATTATGTACCCTCCACATCATGTCGGGCCTCAGCCTAAGGAAGATCAAGTCGGCCTAAGGACCCCCATTCGACCCACAAGAAGCCTATATATTCAAGGAGGTCGAAGTCATTTGAACCACTCACTCTCAAGCAAGTTCGATATCTCAAGAAGAGTTGGAGAAGTGCGAAGTCTGTTGCCAGGAGGATGAAAGAAGTGTGAGTTTGGGGAAGTCTCTAGAGAAGAAGAAAATCGAACTTTTGGTGCCTCTGTCTCTGTCTCTCTCTCTGTTTTGTGATCTGGGTTGGGAGATTGAAGTCTCCTAAGATTTCACTATTGCTGGAAGATGCATGTTGCCAGAAGCTGCTGCCTAGTCGAAGTTGCTAGAAGGGGTCGAAGATCTGGGAGGTTGACATGGTGTGGAGGGAATGTCTGTTCTTGGTCTAGGGTAAAGAGTCTCAAAGAATACTATTGAAAGGAAGAATTATCTTGACTGGGTTTTCCCCTTGAGGGAGGATTTCGCCCTGGCATCTGCCTATATCTTGTGTCTCTTGTTTTGTGATCTTCATACATGTATAATTGCTTGATGAAAGATAAGATAATAAAGAAGTAAAAGAGGCCAACATACTCACAAGTAATTATCAAGAAAGGAGAATCAAACCCTACTATAGTATCTTTGATTTTCCAACATGGTATTAGAGCTAAGGTCAAGAGAAGTCGAAGATCACTTTGTTGGCATGGATTCTCCCTCTATGGTGAACTACATATGATTGGGTTATAACATTGTTGGAAGATGGATCAAGAACATCATCTGTTACTTATTCAATAAAGTCAAGAGTCAAGGATTCTTCGCTGCCCTTTCAGGTTCTCTTGCTGATGACAATGCTTGGATCATTGATAGTGGAGCATTGAGACACATGGCAGGTGAAAGCAAGCAACTTCACACATTATCAAAGGAGTCATCCTCTCATGTAGTGGAATTGGGTGAAAACAAAAGCTATGCTGTTAGAGGCTTGGGATCTACATCATTGAAGCTGGATCATGGATCGAAGCTGCATCTCAACAACATTCTCTATATTCTAGGTTTGAAAAAGAATTTACTTTCTATTTCTTGTTTAGAAGATAAAGGGCAAAAGAATTGCTTTTGTTGATGGAAAAGTATTGGTTTGGGGAAGAACTCTAGTATTGACAAAGCTAGGGTTATTGAAGTTCATGAAGGAAGTCTTTACCGGGTTATTACTCCATCTCCTCAAGCTTTGGTTTATATGGAAATAATTCCCATTGAACTATGGCATCGTAGGTATGGTCGTCTTCATTATAGGGTCATCCCTACTCTTAGTCAACCGGTTGATGGTATTCTTGATATGAAGTTAGATCATGAAGGTGTGTGCAAGGGATGCTCTTTGGGGAAGCATACTAGAAAGCCATTTCATAATAGTGAAACTATTTCTAAAGAAATATTAGACCTCATCCATTCAAATGTATGCGGGCCCATGTCTGACAAATCACTTGGAGGTCATCTCTACTATGTAACATTCATTGATGACCATTCGAGGAAGACATGGCTCTACCTACTCAAAACTAAAGATGAAGTATTTGATAAGTTCAAGGAGTTCAGGGCTAAAGTGGAAACCCTAACCAAATGAAAGATAAAGACTTTAAGGTTTGACAATGGTGGGGAATACACTTCTAAAGTGTTAATTGCATATTGTAAGGATGCAGGTATTAAGAGGGAGCTCATTGTTCCCTACTGTCTCGAACAAAATGGATTGGCCGAAAGGAAGAATAGGTCAATTGAAGAAGGCATTCGAACGATGCTCCTTGATCAAGATCTATCAAAGTTCTTATGGGGTGAAGCAGCGATGATTGCCATGTACATTCAAAATAGAAGTCCTCATAAGAGTCTTGATAATACTACACCCGAAGAAGTATTCACATGGAAGAAGCTGAGTGTGGATTATCTCCATATATTTGGAAGTCCAACATATATCAAGGGAATATTGGTTGGTTATAGTCTTTCCTCAAAAGCATATAGAATTTACATAAAGGAAGGAAGACACATTGAAGTAAGTAGGGATGTCATATTCGATGATAATCAAGTTTACAAGGAATCAAATGATATTCCTATTGATTCTGATGACAAAGAAGTTCTTGTATTTGAAGAAGAAGAAGTTCATCATGAGAATTCCACTACAAATGATGAAGAAGAAGGACCAATAGCCTATTCAATTGGTGGTCATCACAACCACAAGGAAGAGGCCAAATTGGTTGAAAGCTACATTAGAAGATGCTGAAGGACATGAAGCTGTGAAAGGGTCCTCTGGAGAAAGTAAGAAACCAAAAAGATATTCTGGCTATGCTGCATATATGACAAAGTTGATTGAAGTTGAACCATCTACATTCAAGGAGGCTGAGCATGAAGAAGTTTGGAAGAAAGCTATGTAGGACGAATATCAATCCATCATGAAGAATGGGGTTTGGGAAATTGTTCCTAGACCTAGTGACAAATCAGTTGTCACATCGAAGTGGATCTATAAGATCAATCATGCGGTTGATGGAAGTATAGACAAGTACAAAACAAGGTTCATTGCAAGGGGTTTCTCTCAAAAGGAAGGCATTGACTACGAAGGAACCTTTGCACCTACAACAAGGTACACTACCGTTAGATCATTGGTTTCATTGGCTGCTACAATGGGGTGGAATATCCATCAAATGGATGTGAAGACTGCATTTCTAAATGGGACCATTGATGAGGAAGTGTACATCGAACAACCTGAAGGATTTGAAGTGAATAGCAGGGACTCTCATGTTTGCAGACTCAAGAAGGCCCTATATGGCTTGAAGCAAGCACTGAGGGCATGGTATGCAAGAATGGATGCATATCTTCGCAGAATTGGGTTCGTGAAGAGTACTGCTGATCCGAACCTATATATCAAGGTCGTGAATAATGAGCCCATCATTATTCTACTATATGTGGATGATCTATTCATCACTGGTGTAGAACGAAGAATTCAAGAGTGCAAGAAGATGTTGGCATTTGAATTTGAGATGAAGGATCTAGGACTGATGCATTACTACCTAGGTCTAGAAGTATGGTAGAGACTTGGGGAGATATATTTGGGGCAAGGAAAGTACATCATTAAGTTATTGCAGAAATTTGGGATGATGGACTCCAATCCGATGATTACTCCTATGATCACCAACCTCAAGAAGTTGAGGAGCTCCAACTCTAGTCTCATGGATCGTACCTCATATCGACAGTTGGTGGGTTCCCTGATGTATTTGGTAAATACTAGGCCAGATATATGTTTTGCAGTGAACATTCTTAGTCAGTTTCAGTTGGAGCCTCGTCATGATCACTGGATAATTGCCAAACATATATTAAGGTATCTTTGTGGCACTATACATCACTGCCTAAAGTATGATAGAAAGGAAGTCAAGCTAATTGGCTTCACAAACTCTGATTGGGCTGGTAGTGAGACCGATGGAAGGAGCACTACCGGAGGATGCTTTAGTCTGGGAGCTGCTATGACGTCATGGATGAGTAGGAAGCAAGATCCCGTTGCATCGTGTAGTGCCGAGGCAGAATATGTGGCTGCATGTGAAGTAGGCAAAGAGGTTGTTTGGTTAAGGAAGCTTCTGACAGATTTGTTCGAGAAGCCTCTGGGTCCTTCTGTGATTAATTGTGACAATCAAAGTTGTATCATGAAGTTAGAGTATGTTCCGACAGATGAACATGTAGCAGACATGCTGACAAAGGCTCTTCCTAATAAGTTCAAATATCTAAGGAAACTACCGGGTTTGGTAGATATTGGTGATTGTATTGATGATAAGGAAATGGAAGAGGTTTGTTGAGGCTTTGCAAGTGAAGCATTGCTTGTGGAGACATCAGGCCGACACTTTGTGTTGATGTCTAGAATCCCGAAATTGAAAAAGATGGTGTTGTTTATTGAGCTATGTTTTGGATACGCACCTGTATGTTTGGGTTGGTGGTTAGCAAGTACGCCTGATGGTACTTAGAGGGGTTGAAAGCTTGAGTCCACCTTAGTCTCACTTGGATAGATTGCCCTGGTCAGGAATCTAACCCATGGCATTGCGGTGCCTAAATTGTTGAGTGACTAGTTAGATAGATTGCCCTGGTCAGGAATCTAGTCCATGGCATTGCGGTGCCTAAAAGTTCTTCATGTTTTCATATAGTTTGAGATCTTCCATTGTATATGTACATTATGAATACCTCCCTAGTTAAGAGGGAGTGTTAGAAAATATAACTATGTTCGGTCTTCAATAATGTACTTGAGTCATTATATAATGTACTTGTCAAAATAATAAAGAAAATAATTTTTATTATTGTAACAATGACTTATAAAGCATGGGTTTCATGCTTGGGTTATCATTATATTAGTCAAAGTCCCCATTGTGGACTCCTAGGATTAATGTTGAGTTTATAAAGTTATTGTACATTCTAAGAGACCCTTCTTGGGCTTTCGAACCATGTAAAAAGGTTTTTTATCAAGTCAAATATGAATTATGTACCCTCCACATCATGTCGGCCTAAGGAAGATCAAGTCAGCCTAAGGACCCCCATTCGACCCAAAAGAAGCCTATATATTCAAGGAGGTCGAAGTCATTTGAACCACTCACTCTCAAGAAGAGTTGGAGAAGTGATAACTCTGTTGCCAAGATGACGAAAGAAGTGCGAGTTTGGGGAAGTCTCTAGAGAAGAAGAAAATCAAACTTTTGGTGCCTCTCTCTCTCTGTTTCATGGTCTAGGTTGGCAGATCGAAGTCTCCTAATATTTTGCTATTGCTGAAAGTTGTATGTTGCCGGAAGCTGCTGCCTAGTCGAAGTTGCTGGAAGGGGTCAAAGACCTGGGAGGCTGACATGGTGTGGAGGGAAAGTCTGGTCTTGGTCTAGGGTAAAGAGTCTCAAAGAATACTATTGAAAGGAAGAATTATCTTGACTGGGTTTTCCCCTCGAGGGGGGTTTTGCCCTGACATGTGCCTATATCTTGTGTCTCTTGTTTTGTGATCTTTATACATGTATAATTGCTTGATGAAAGATAAGATAATAAAGAAGTAAAAGAAGCCAACACACTCACAAGTAATTATCAAGAAAGGAGAATCAAACCCTAAATATAATATCTTTGATTTTCCAACAATCACAACCAAGATAACCAATACCAAACAGTCACTCCTGAAATAATTACTCACAATCATCAATAAGTTTGCAACCGAATACCATGCCAATCACAAGGACTCATCAACAACAACCCGATTATAGCGGGAGCATAGAACAACAGGTTCATTAATGTTGAATAAGAAAATTGAATAACAAATTGATTTCTCCGCAAATAGGTATAATTGAATATCAAATTGACGGTGACCATACATCAGATAGCACATCAACCCCACTAAATTTGTCAACTGTCGATGACTAACCCTTTCACATCAATGCCCTTGACACAAGTTGACTTGAACCCTTGTTAATGTTGGCATTATATTTGTAATGTCCCCATTTTCAGTTTCCCTTACGATGCAATGAACATGGACTTCCAAGGTTGGTGGCAGCTAGTTTACAAGAGTGAGATTACGTCATTAGAGGGCCCAAAGAGTTTTGGAGGAGTTTTATGGGGTTCGATGTTGTATTTCACCATTGGGGGCAGTGCTGTGCAGTTCGTTCTTGGTTCCATTGCATTCTGATGAATCCCATAAAACGGGGTTATTGTTAGGATAATTTAGTTAAAAATGCTAAAGGTGTTGTGTGGAGGGGATTATTTGGAGAAACACCTTAGTGTAATAGCTCGTTGGAACCAGAATGAAGAGATCTATAGCATGGGATGGTGAGAAGTGCTTTCTAGTGGCTGGAAAAAGTATGGTGGCCAATTAATCATCTCCTAGGATTAAAAGTGATTTTAATTAGTCACTTAATTTAATAAAAAAAAGGGAAAAGTGCCTAATTAGAGAAAAAAGCCAAAAAGGGAAAAGTGATTTAAATAAAATAAATTAAAAGTCACTTAAATAAAATAAAGGGGGGAATATTCTAGAATGCAATAAAATAATAAAGTGAATACTTCTAGACGGTTGCAGAGCCATCGATAAGCAAATCGTTTGGGACATCTTGGAGTCTACTATTTTTCCATTGGTGAAGGTTGGAGAACTTGGTTCTCAACTTCAGTGTCCCCAGGGCGAAAACCCTTGGGTATTTCAGTGAGAGTGGACGAAAATCCATCTCGTCCCTAGGTGAATTCATCCATAATTCACGGGTGTACTCATATTGTTTCCAGTGTCAGTTTTGGAGTCAAGCATCAACATTGTAGCGTATATTTTGCGTGACCATTATCTCAACTATTTCTAACTATTATGTATTGGCATATATTCTTATTAATACGATAAAGTTGAGTTCATATATTGTTGCAACATTTTTGATTGATTCTCCTGTTGCAATATTTTTATGAAATTGCCCTATATTTTTGGATTTATTGTAAATCTAAATTAAACACCGATAATATCTTCTACAATTTTTATTGTGTTTTTGAATGTATTTCTCAGTGCAATATTGCTGAGTTAAAACCCTTGTGATTTTAATGAAAATATCCATCTGGGATATTACAGTGGTATTAGAGCATGCTTTTGGCCAATTGTGGGTTAAAATCAAAGTACTACCGTATTGTTCCTAAAGATTGAAGGTGCCAAGTTCGTGGGTTAAAATTCTTAATCTATTTTTCAGAGAATAATTGTTGCAAGTGATTTTTGTCCAAGTGCCGAAGAAAGAACCTTTTTTCTAGAGCCAGATGTATCTATTGGGGCCGAGTTTATTTGTTAGACAGAGTTTATTCACTGGAGCTAGATTTGTCTATTCTATTGGGCCAAATCTATCTTGCTAGGAAGAAATTATTCTACTGGGCTGAATTTATCTTGCTAGGTCGGAATTATTCTGCTAGGCCGAATTTATCTTGTTGTGCCAGATTTTTCTTGTTGGGCTAAATTTAATTTGCTGAGCTGAATTCATCTTGCTTGGTCGAAATTATTTTGTTGGGCCAAATTTTTCTTGCAGGGCTGAAATTATTTTGCTGTGCCAAATTTCTCTTACAGGGTCAAAATTATTCTGCCGGGCCAAATTTATCTTAGTGTGTCAAATTTCTGTTGCTGGGCCAAAATTATTTTGCTGTGCCAAATTTCTCTTGATGGGTCGAATTCCTCTTGTTGGGGCGAATTATTTTGTTGGGCTGAATTTATTGTTGGAGAGGCCGAATCATTGCAGTAGTTGAATTTATTGGTGGAGTAGCTGATTAAATTTTCCTTGTCAGAAAAAAACGAAAAAAGAAAAAAGAAAAAACATCCTTCCTCAGTATTATTGGCTGGGTTTTTTGCTGTGGCATTTTTCAATTGAAATTTGTGATTTACCGACTGGAATATTAAAATTTTCAGCAAAATTATTTCTATAGATTTGCTGAAGTAATTTGAAAAAAAATAAAAATAAAAATTGTGATTGACATGTTGACTATTTGTAAAGGTGGAATTTAAAAAAATTGCTCATGGATGACAGATGGAAAAAAGCCTTAGATGGCCTCACAAAAACCCCGAATAACTCAGAAATAAGATGGAATCAACACAACAATGCATCAGTTGATTCTTTGGGCGACAATACTTCTGTAGACCAGAGAAAAAGGCAGAATAACAAACCCTTCTCAAGAGAAGTCCACACTATTCTACAATTGGAGCAATTGAGAGATTTGCAGAAAGAATGGGAGGTATGAAATTGGGTTTTTGCACTTGGGTTAGATTTGTAAAACATGAAGGTAACCGAGAAAGCCTCCTTAATCTGGAGGGATTAGACTCACAACTTTCCAAGGTGACCCAATCAAATTTGAGGATTCTAAATTGGGCACTAAAACCAGCAATGCTTGCCTTGATCCAGTAAATTCTTGGAGCACCCTTGTGAAGGGTCAGACTTATAGTTGCCTCCTGTCTCAGTGATACTATCAAAATAACTTCCCCTACGCTCTCTTACAATGATGACATTATGAGGGAAGTTTTCCAGCTGATAGAAGAAAATTTTCAGGGGCTGCATGACACCTTGGGTCCTACCTTTGGGAAGAGGCTCAAGATTTTAGAGACCATGGCTGGAGTTATGGGTAACCATGATGACATTTGTAGGATGCTACAGTCTAGATTGTTGACCATTTAGAGGAAGCAACAAGTTGTCTCTTGTTATTGCTCTTGGCTGTCTTCTTTTGTACATTGCATTCACTGTTCTATCTACAATTGCTATTTATCATCGAAAGATTAAATTTGTTTAAAAGTGATCGCTAATTGAAGAAAGAATTGGGCTAAGTGATTGTACTAGCATTGAACAATGGAAAATTAACATCCATCCCTCAAAGACCTGCATCCAGGAGACCAAAAACAAGTATTAAATTCTATGAAAATAATAAATGAAAACAAAGCAAAACAAACTAGTCTATATGTAATGCATAAATGCAATCACATCAATGACTCAAACCACAAAAGTATGATCTAATGCTTATGCTAGAGAGCTTATTCATCCTACCCTACTTTAACATAGGAAAAATGACATGCTAGATAAAATCATAAATCCAATGTAACCATTTGATAAGTTCAACCAGACCATAGAGTTTACCTTTATGCTTGGTCAAAAACCAAAATAATGAAATATCAAACCTTGAGAAGAGATATGCTGGAATTTCCTTCATATTTGAGGAAAATCTGAGGTAGGATCACAATCAAATAAATGACTAGTATAATGCCAATTCTTTCTTGTGCTGTTGCAAGATTCATTGATCCTACGATAGATGGGGATGATACAGTAATGATAATGGGACAACTCAGTAGCATTACTCATAAAATCCATGATCAAGAGGGGCTTTAAAGACGGCTCCAAAAGAAAGCTACAACAAGATTGCTGCTCCTCTCTACTTTTTTCGGTCATGTATGTGGATGAATAATGTGGAGGCCAATAAGATCTGAAAAATATGATGTTCCATGGCCCATGGATGACATTCTTAGCACTTGACACTCAACACGTTGCAGTGTGTCAAACAATTTCTCAAAAGAAACAATGCCATCTAGAATCTCGTTGTTTGGCAACTCTTCCCTTAGTCCACAAATTTTGCTATTTGTGAACTCTTGCATATCAACCATATTAGTGAATTGATGCAGATGGTCCCGTATCATGGAGTGGTTTCCGCTTTCCTCAATTATGCTTGGTTGTCCACATGCTGCATAATTTGCAATCTCATCTTTAGATTTATCACTATTTGTGTGATAAATGAGATCCATGTCGAAATGAAAACAATTCCATTTTTGTCTTTCAATATGAATAAACTCATAAAATATTCTGAATTCCTTTATTATCACACATTTCCTCGACATCATTTTCAGAAGATGAAGGCTCATGGGTGAGAGGAGAGGGAAGATCCTCTTTTTTCAGATCGTCCTTATGCTTTAGGACAAAAGTTTGGTCATTTAACTAACTCCCACCTCATTCATTATATGTCATTTCAAGCATTGGTCTATCATTTCTTGGTCGAGTTATTGTGTGTAGGGATACCATCCGTGGCATTTAGTGGGAGTTGGCCTAAAGTGAGAGGAATATGCCGAGCTGACATTGGCATACTCCTAATAATTGCTCACCGTATAGCAGTCTTGGTCGAACCTTGCCAACGCTGCTAATTTGAGTGGTAACATTCTTTGACGTCGTTGCTGAGGAAAAGGGTATTTCAATCCGACATTTCAATAACATTTCAAAAATATATATTCAAGTTGTGAATTCTTCCCGTCCATGGTAACACTCTTTGGTGTCGTTGTCAGGGATAAGGTTTTTCAATCCGACATTGCAACGACATTTTAAAGATATATTTCAAAGTGTAAATTGATCCCGTCCATGACTAACATTCTTTGGTGCCATTGCTAGGGAGAAGGTTGTTCAATTCGGTGTTACAACGACATATTATCATCAACATATTTTCTCTAAGGTTGGGTAAGTTTTCCATGTTGTATTTGTATCTTGGTGAGATTTTTCTGAACTAATCTTGCAGGTCTCACTTGGCAACTCCATTTCAACAAAATAACAAAAACGTACTCTACAAGAGGTAACTACCCTTGAAAAAAAAAGGAAGGTATATTAACAACTCCACAACTTTGGTATTTATATTTATGGCTTCTAACAAAATAGATTTTTTGAAAGGCTTGTTTTCTCTTTTGGATTTCTCAAGTATGTTCCATGATTTCCATATTGATGCAAGTATTAGAAACGTCCCAAAGTTCAATGGAAATCCATGGTTGTCTTCAAGACACCTAACATCTTTTATGGACTATGTGGTGAACATTAATATGGTGTATTGGGATGCCTTGATGAAAGCATTTGCATTCTTAGTGGAAGGAAAAGATGCATGGGATTGGTATTGTAGTGTCAAGCCCAAAGAGATCAAGTCATTCCCATAATTAATGTAGTTCCAAATGCATTGGATTGAGAATTTCGAAGAAGTTGAAGATATTTGTATCTTTCTCGACTTGGAAAGAAGATTAGAGCAAAAGATTTATGAACTAATGGCAAAATATGATGAACTCCCATAAGATGATTGTTGATTTGGGGTAGCATCAGATGTGCTCTAGCCACGAAATTTGGTGGAGAGGTTGGGGCACATGAGATCTCCAATACCCAGAAAGGGGTTGGGCAAATTCTAAACAGATCAGGAGATATTAAAATAATTATTATTTTTAATAGAGTCCCTAAGTCTAAACTTAGGGAAAATAAAATATTAATGTGTATTAATATGAATTTGTGTTAGAATGGTCCAAAAGACATGGATCAAGCCAGATCTAATCTTAGCCATTGATTAAGGACTTAATCTCAACCGTTGAGATGTCAACAGGAAAAGTATAAGAAGAGGCTTGAGGGTCACTTGGAGAATACACCAGATGATCAGTCATTCTATTCTCTAGAGCGGGGTTTGCTAAGAGAGATAGAATCAGTGATCGAGAGAGCAGCTGAGGGGCATTGAGTATAGAGAAACAGAGAAGGCAAAGATTGTGACGGGAGAGCAGCGTAGCAGCCAAGGAGGGTGACGCAGAGCCAACAAGGGCTCACACAGGGCCACACAGAGGCAGCCAAGTGCTGCACAGAGCACCAAAGGGGCCAACGCAGCTGACGCAGAGGCTCCCAGAGCTAACGCAGGGCCTCCTAGGGCTGAAGCAGGGCCAACGTGAGACAGAGAGGGGTTGACGCAGTCCAGTTTGGGCAGACGCTGGGGTTGTAGAGCAGTTTTGTGCTGAGGAGCTGCCGGAAGGATTTTCCGAGGTTTTAGCCATGAGATTTCTCTCAAACTGTGAGGTGTAGTTGCTAAGGAAATTCTTTGTTGGGTAGGCCAGTTTTGGCACCCAGATTGTACTCTGATATTGCTTAATAAGAAAACCCTCAGATAGCTGCACCAGTTTTCCTGCATTGGGTTTTTCTGGGGACATTGGTCCAAAAATTAATGGTATCATGTGGTGTGTTTGTTTTAGTTGTCAATCTGTGATATGTTGAGCATGCACTGGTGTTTATTTTCAGTATTTACTTTGTAAATAACTTGTTAAAGAAAAATAACAAGTAGGTAGGAATAAATCAGAAAAAAGTGCATGAAGGGTTTCTAAACTAAGTAAACTTATAAACTTCAACAATGATCTTTATGACGAAATAGAAAAAAGTAAGGATGTGCATATCATCTTGTATTACAATATCATAAGTATTATGGTAAAACTTCTGTCCTAAAGCATATGGATGATCGACACAAAGAGGCTCTTCCCTCTTCTCCCACCCATGAGTCTTCATCTTCAAAAAATGATGTTGAGGAAATGTGTAATAATAAAGAAATTCATAATATTGATGAGTTTCTCCATATTGAAAGAAAAAAATGGAATTGTTTCCATTTTGTCGGGGATCTCATTTATGACACAAACATTTATAAATCTAAAGATTAGATTGCATATTATGCAGCATGTGGATAACCAAGCATAATTGAGGAAAGCGAGACCACTCCATGACACGGTCCATTTGCATCAATTCACTAATATGGTTGATATGCAAGAGTTCACAAATAACATGATTGGTGGATTAAGGGAAGAGTTACTAGACAACGAGGTTCTAGGTGGTGTTACCTGCCAGATGTACCTAGCAGAGAAAGGAAGAGAACCATCAAAGTTGGACAAGGCATAAGTCAAAATTTCAACCCCAGAAGTCCCGCGGGGCAATTTTGCCCCTTCTTCTTCTTTCTCTATGCAATTTCCATACCCCATGGGGGAATTGTAAAAAATAATACTAGCATGATGAACTTATGTAAAAGGCTTAGTCCCTTAGGACTTGGTTATTAAGGAAGTCGTGCTAGAGTGTTTTTCTCAATTAATTAATTATTTTCTGCTTTTTGGCGATTAACAATTAATTGAGTTTTTTTCACTCACATCCTTCAAAGCTGGAGTGTCTCTTAATAACTAGGCCTTAAAGGTGTTATCTAGGTCTGGGGTCAATGTATATTACCATGCTAGGCATTATATGGAGTCTTACAAAATTGCATTAGGTTTTTATAGGATTTTTTAATAATTAAAAATTTCCTGCAGAACGAGATTTTTTAAATAAATTTCATGTAACAAATATAAAAGTGGTACTAGGAGGTTTCACATGGCATGTAGGTATTGGTTTTTCATTATCAGAGCACCCATATTATCGTAGTACTCCCTTTTGGGTGAAAGTTTTGTTTTTTTCTTATGAAAAATCAATTTTACTAAAAAAGGTGAGAAAAAAGACAAAATCAAGAAATTAAATAAAAGAAAACATGACATAAACTTATTTTTCTTTGCCTCAAGTCAAACTAGTGCTCGCAACCTCTTGTGGGAAGTGATGAAGCACTTAAGTAAAGTCAAAGCACACATGGCATTGGGAGGAGATCCCAAGGAGGCCATCCACCTTCCTGTTGAGAAATCTATAGGGCAGTAGTTAGGATGATTTCTCTTTTTATGATAACTGCTTGTGATATCTTTTTACTTTTTCTTACTTATTAACTTCTCTTATTATTATGTTTGTTTATCATCAAACAACTACCAAAAACAAGAAGAACAATAGTACACAAGTGCATAGGATATAGGCTACAAGCGAGGGCCAAATCCTTTCCACTTGAGAGGAAAATTGTTAAATCTCTTCTCTTATAGATTCTTCAATTGACAAATTCGAAGACCTCTAGACCAAGACCAATACCCCTCAAGACCAAGTCCAACCTCTCCTAATGACGTGCTTCCTTTGTCGAAGTCAAACCCAGTCAAATCTCTTCCAGTGGCACAACTTCGACCCCCAGCTTTAGAATTTCGGCCTCTACTGCAGGTCTGAAATTTTCGGCCCCTAGCAACTGCTACTGCATCCACACGTGTGAGTTCAATTTAGCCTTCCAAGGCCTCCCAACAACTTTGCTTGCTTTGCTTCCTTGTCTAGGGCTAGAATGTGAACGAGTAGGTCCTTTTTCTAGCAACTTTGACCCTCTTTCAACAGATAGAGAATCTCGACCTTGAAGCAGCAAATTCTAGCCTTCCTTCTTCACACACGTGAGATAGAATTAGCCCAAAAACTTCTTCCTTCGTCCTCTTCCTTCTTCGTTAGCCCTTTTCTGCTTCTCCTTCACTTGATTGTGATGTGAGATGAATGTGTCTCAAGGCGGTTGAATTCCCTCCTTTATATAGGCTTCTCATGGTGGATGTGGCTCCTCAAAATACGCCGATTTCTCAACTGCCAGACCGACTTGGTCTTAAAGGGTATTTTGACACTTTTAATTACAAAATAATTTTCTTTACAAGTTACAATGTGCCCGATGGGGTCTTCAACTTATGACAATGACTCTTTTGACTTCTTGACCTAGGACAAACCTTAGAAGCACTCAATGGAAACTCGACCTCTAAAATAAAAGACCTCGAGCATGAAACCCATGCTCCAATAACAATAATAATTTTTCTTTCATTTTACAAAATACAAGATTCAAAAGTACATTTCATATTTATGAAGACCGAACATAGTTACACATTTTTCAACACTCCCTCTTAACTAAGGAGGTATTCGTAAATGGTACATGGACATTCTCAATCTGAAGAGATCTCATAAGAAGGGTCGGATTGGTAACCCATCTGTTTAGCATCATAACAACCAACATTGTCACATAGCAAGGGCTTGACTAACAACCCTATCTCTCCACAAGATCAGAGCACAATGTTGGTGAGACCAATGATTTATATACACCATCATAATTGTCTCTCAAGGCTCATACTCCACCCGGGTGTTCACAGAGTATGACCTTCTTGGGCTATTCTTATCTTGGATAGCCAGTCCTCAAAGAATATTAGTCCTCGACTACTCTTATCTTGGATGCCCTACCTCATCCTCAAAGAGTATCAGATGCCAAATGTTTACCCAATCCTCCATTCTATCTTCCCAAGTGAAGACAAGAATGATGTTTCTATCTCTCCCTCTCAGCTAGGGAGGCTATATCAACCAGACCAAGCTTGCCTCTCAAATATACAAGCTTCTTATTAGGAAGAGATTTTGTCAATATGTTAGCTACTTGCTCATCGGTGGAGATATACTATAGTTGCAACACACCATCTCGTACTAGCTTCTGAATGTAGTGATACTTGTTGTTTATATGCTTTGTCTTTCCATGAAATACTGGGTCTTCAGACAATCTTATAAAACTGGTGTTTTCACAAAGTATCACTGTAGGGTCCATTGGTCCTTAAAACAAGTCAGATAGCAGCTTTTTCAACCAGACAACTTCTCTTCTTCACAGGTTGCAACATATTCAGCCTCAGCACTACTCAAAGCAATAGATTCTTGTTGTCTGCTCATCCATGAGACCATGGAGGATCCCAAACTAAAATATCCTTTGAGAGTGCTCCTTCCATCCTGCTCACTACCTCCCCAGTCAGAATCTGTATATCTAATCAAGTGGACATCATTCCTCCTTCCATATTTCAGGCATTACTGGATTGTACCTTGCAGATATCTCAGAATGTGCTTGGCTACTATCCAATGATCATGCTTCGGCTCAACTTGGAATTGATTGAGAACATTTACTGCAAAACATATGTCTGGTCGAGTATTCACTAAGTACATCAGTCCCTCCTCCTGACATTCCTACTACGGTTGCTTCAATTAATATGATTTCGTCTAGTACTATTCCCTATGATCTCTGGATAGTGCTTGGAAGTCCCAACATCGACTCTTTTGGCGACCTTATGCCGCTTAATCCTGTTGAGTTAGCTTATGAGGCTATTCATTTGGCCTGACTGGCAGTTTCTAAAAACAATGACTTAGTAAAATTGGTTGATTATTCCTCTCAAGATTCAAATTTAGTTTCCCAGTCTGACCCTTTCGATGACATCTTTCCCATTGACGAAAGCATCATGGAGATCATGATGTCAGATGAGAAACCTTGGGACGATAGTCATCATTGTTCCTTACCTCAACCATAAATTATTGAGAACGATTTTAAAGACTTTTTCTCCCCCAAGATTACTGAGAAACCTCAGAATCCCATCTCCATTCATGAGGTGACTTTTGAGAAGAATCTGGCAAATATCGAGGAAACTATTCTCCTCGATATCTCGGTCAAACCCAGAATTGTTGAAGACGTTCATATAAGTGCCTCCTGTTCTCCTGTTGAGATTAAAATTTACAAGACCTTGTTTCAAGAATTCTGTGATGTGTTTGCTTGGACCTACGAAGAAATGCCAGGTATTGATCCAAATATTATGGTGCATGAAATTAAAACGTATCTAGATGCCAAACCTATTCGTCAACATCTACGCCCTGTCCACCTTAAGAAAGTTGTTGCGATTAAAGCAGAAGTTGAGAAACTTTTGCGTGCTGGTTTCATTTATTGTGTTCCTTTAACCGATTAGGTCTCGAATATAGTTCCCATAATGAAGAAACATGGTATGATCCGAGTGTATGTTGATTATTGGGATATTAACCGGGCTTGTCCAAAGGACAACTACCCAACCCCTTTTATTGACCAAATTGTTGATGATTGTGCCGGGAGTGAGATTTTCTCGTTCATGGACAGATTTTTTGGCTACAATAAGATAAAAATACTCCCTTCTAACCAACATAAGACTGCATTCATCTATCCATGGGGTACGTTTGCTTATTGCAAACTTACTTTTGGTCTTAAGAATGCAGTAGCAACTTTCCAATGGGCAATGAACTATGCTTTTCATGATATCAAGCATATCGTGCAACCATACCTTGATGATTTGCCTGCTCATTCTAAACATCATCAAGACCATCCAATGCATCTCAGAGAAATCTTCTTATGATGCCACCATTATAATATACGATTAAACTCGCACAAATGTGTCTTCTATGTTCAATCTGGTCGACTTTTAGGATTCATTGTGTCCAAGCAAGGGATTCGTATTGATCCCCTGAAAGTCTAAGCAATTCTTGATTTGCCTGCTCCTTCCACTCATATTCAATTACAATGCCTGTACAGTGTAAGGAAAACCTAACTTTCTACGATGTTTCATTCCTAATTATGCAAAAATTACTAAAGGATTTACTTGTTTATTGAAAAAAGGGGTTTCCTTCATTGGGATGATATCGCTGAAAAGGCGTTTGATGCCTTGAAAGATGTGTTAGCCCGAGCATCATTACTGTATCCCCCTGATTATCATCGAGACTATTTCCTGTATCTTGCTACGGTTGTTACCACTATCACTATGGTATTGGTACAACAAGATGACTTCGGTGACAAACACCCTATTTACTACTTGAGCTGTAATTTGACCGATACTGAAGCCAAGCACTCTCATATTGAAAAGTTAGCTTTGGCAGCTATGCAAGTTGTTCAAAGATTTTGCCACTATATTCTTCTTCGCAAGACTATTGTAGTTTTTGGTTGCAACTCTATGAACTACATCTTGTCATGTCAATTGCTATGGGGCAAATACTTGAAGTGGATCGTTATCCTCCAAGAGTTTGATTTGGATTTCATTAAATCCGAGTCGAAGAAATCTTTAGGCTTTGCCAAACTGATATGCGACCTTCCCTCTCCTGAGTTAGAATCAACAACTGACGATTTTCTCTGTGATAAAACGTTGTTTCTGATCAACTCCTCTGATCCATGGTATGGAGATATCATCATTTATCTCCAGACCCAAACTTTTCGGCTTGATACCACTTGTTCTGATCAACATCGAATTCAATACTAGGCTCACCATTCTGTCATAATCAACGACACTCTTTATCGTCGTGGTGTTGATACGATCTTTCGACAGTGCCTCACTCATGAGGAGGCCGAGAAAGCTTTAAATGATTGTCATGCTGGAGCATGTGGCGAACATATGTCTGGATATGTTACCGCCCCAAAAATCTTACGTTCCGGTTATTTTTGGCCAAATATGTTAAGAGATTATATCCTAGCGGTCTAAAAGTGTCACACATGCCAAATCCATAACCATAAAGCCCGTGCTCCACCTGCTCCATTGCATCCAGTTGTCATTGTTGGATCATTTGCCAAATGGGGTATTGACTTCATGACATGTAACCCTCGCTCGACTAGGGGGCATGGTTACATAATCATTACAGTAGATTATTTTACTAAATGGGCCGAAGAAATACCTACATACGCAACAATCACAAAACTGCTGCATTATTCCTCTTTAACCACGTTATTGCGAGATTAGGTATACCACAAGCTATAGTCACAGACCACGGGAAACATTTTCGCAATTACATGATGTCCGAACTGATTGCTAAGTTGGGCTTATGGCATGACAACTCAACTCCCTACTACCTACAAGCTAATAGTCAATTAGAAGCCATCAATAAGGTCTTGAAAACAATGCTTCAACGCATTGTAGGGATTCATAAAATGAATTGGCATACTATTTTTTTTAGCCTTGTGGGCATATCATACCTTTGTCCGAACCGCGACTAGAACACCTTTTTAGCTGGTGTATGGTCTGGAAGTTGTTCTCCAATTGAATGTGAAATTCCATCGTTGAAACTTGTTGTCAAACTTCTTCTCGCTACTTTTGCCGAAGAAGAACATGTTTTGCACTTAGCTTGTCTAGATGAGACTTGACGCGATGCCACGATGGCCAACAAGGCTCAAAAAAACGTATCAAAGCACAATTTGACCAAAATGTTAAACCTGATGCCTTTTCAGAAGGAGATTTGGTTCTCTTGTATGACCATGAAGCTGATAAATTAGGAGCCGGGGAATTCGAACCAATGTGGTTAGGTACGTACTTAGTTAAACATGTACTTGCGAAAGGGTCCTACGAGCTTGTAGACTATGACGAAATTCCCTTGGTGCAACCTCGCAATGGGTTGTACCTCAAAAGATACTATGCTTAGAATTTTTATACATAGTCACTGTGTACATATTGTATAGGTTTGCTGGTGTGTTTACAGTATGGTTTTCTATTGCCTCTACTTATCTTGGATTATATTTGATTTGCAGATGTCGGCGTTCCCTCAACCATATGTTGATGTTAGCGTTTTGGAACCTTTCCTCTACAGCATGGGTAATCTATGCTCCTAATGATGAGTTAGTGAGTTTGTAAGGAATTTGCATCAGTCGCTCAACTAATAATATCGTTGAGTATAGTGCAGTGATCGAACTATTGTCTGATGCCATTTCACGTGGTATTCGTCATTTGGTTGTCAGACTTGATTCACAACTCATGGTGCTACATTTGAATAACGTTTATCTTGTAAGAAGTCCAACTATGTTGTGTATGTTTTTGAGAGTTAGCCTTTTAGAGAGACATTTTGACTACATTGAATATCAACATGTCCTAAGAAGTCTAAATACATTAACAAATACATTGGCTAAATTATATTCTAGACAGACATTTGCAAAATTTGTAAACACAATCATCATCATACATTATACAAGATAGCACAATAAGTAGAAAACATCCATAGATTAAGATATGTAAATAGTGTTTGAGTTTTACAAAAATTGTGTCTGAGACACATATCGTTGATGGCCTACAATATCCGAATACATGCAAAAGACAAAATGTGGCTCAAAAGCCTCAGGTGACTAATGACGGTAACACACGACCGCACGGGCAACCTTGCGCAGTATTCGGCTGATCCGAGCTGGCACCCCTATGGTGTATCTTTGTAAACGGATTGGGATGTCATCAACCCCAGTATCTGGAACAGTGCAGGTTAGATGCTCTACATGGTGCTCAAACTCGGCTAATGTCTTTGCCAAGTCTAGATCTCCTAGTTCCTCCATCTCTGCCCTACCGACTCTAGCCTGTCCAAGCTATGGCTGTGCTCATCGATGGAGCGGGGACATGCCCACTGGTCACACTAGCCCAATGTCTGCATGCAAAATCAATAGTTAGTCTCTGATACTCACAAAAAACACAATTTTTTTTTTTAAAACTTAAAAACCAAAAAAATATATCCGAAATGACAATGAGTTTTACTTGCGTCATCTCACTGCTCGCCTTCATGTAAAATAACCTCTGGATCTCCCCAGAAATCTTCTCTAGCAGGAGGGTAGTCCTCAATCATGATCATTTTCTCTCATAGCCATCTGAAGAAAGTAGGAGTGAACCTCATCATAGGCCCTCCTCCTTGTCGAGCCATCAAGTCTACCCATTGCCTCATGCGAGGCTCTCTAGGTCCAGGTAGCTCACGATACATCAACTAAGGTCGCAGTAATGGTATCCTCTGCAAAGAAAATGATACTACAATGGAGTCGTACCCAAAGTTGTTTAACGACCCATTTTTTGCTCTATTCAAATGCTCCTTTACGTTGACCAAAAACCCTTCACACGAGTTGAAGACTGTAGGCGCTAGGCACTCCAACACATACTGCATTTGAGTCTTGGTAGCCATGTGAGGAGCAACACTATCGGCCAATTGTGTAATGGTGAATAGAATGGTTTTGAGGGGACGCTGGCGAATATCTTTAATCTCGATTTTCCCATGGTTGCTAGGCTAAGAGGTAGGTTGACAATGGATAACTACATAATCCCTCAACGTTTCTTTGCCTCTCCTGTATCTAGACAAAGAAATAGGAGCCCCTCTACGCGAAAGCCCTGTCAAGAAATAGATGTCTTCAACATATACTGTGACAATATGCTCACCAATCCTGAAAAATTGCCCCAATACGTCCTAGGCGCTTACTAGGTATTGCAACAACTTTAACTAGGCCCTCATGCCCGAAATATGAAAGATTTTCAATAGCCCACAGTTTCTTAATGCTTGCATTGTGGCTAGATCATTTGCTACCATCATGTCTTGCATCTCATGTTCCCTTTCTCTCCATGATAACACTATTTTCACTCTAGCAAATCGCTGCAAATAACAAGGAAAAGACACATTAGATCACAAGTGTGAAAGATTATGGGGAAAATTAGCTCAAAACTCAATTTTTGAAACCTTTTCTGTGCCCATCGCATTGCCTCTTCTTGGACAGTGCGTCCCATCGCACTTACCCTTCTTGGTAAGTGAGCTAGGCCGCACTTTTTAGTGTAAACTAAACAGACCCATCGCTTCTCCTGATATAGGATAAGTGCGTTGGGCCGAGGGCAATTTCTAGTTCGAAAAACTTCAAAAAAATTCCCAAAAGATACATGGAATCGAAAATGAAAACCGTGAAAATGACGAGAAAGGACAAATCTCTTACCTAGAACTGATGACAATGAAAATGGTCCAACGGATTGGCCGCAATCCTCTGCTGAAGAATCGAGGTAAAAGCAACTCAGAGCTCTCTTAAAATAGTAAAATGACAATGGTAGGAAATAAATTACTTTCACCTCTTTTTATGTCTAAAATGAGTCATATTTTTAATATTTTTTACCTAATTTTTCGATATATCATGTATTCTTGATGTTTTTATGATGTTTTGAGTAGGTTGAATGATAACTGAAGAACGTGATGCAGGTTATATATATTGAAATTGTAAATGCAGGTCATTTTGATGAATGGGTACACTTTTATTGCTTTTTTGGGCTTGTAAAACTTACGAAGAAGGAATCTCTTGGAGTCCTCTTTAAGCTCTTTTCATACTCCCAAAACATGAAAAGATTGTGGAGCACTTGTACTTTCAAACTCGTTAAAGTAAATGAAAAGACATCTGCCCAGTATAAGTTTAACACTTTTCTAGACTGGATGGACTATTTACAAAAAAAATACTTTAGTCAAACATGGCAAAAAGGTTCTCTTGGGTATTGTTTTATGCCTTTTCGAGCCCAAGAGACAAATTTACGAAAATGAACCTATTGGAGTTTTCTTTTTTGGCTCTTTTTCAAACTCTCTAAACATGAAAAAGAAGTCGAGTTATACCTTCGCTAGACTCGTAAAACCATTAAATAACGTTGGACTCGTCAAGCGTGATGAGACCGAACCACTCATTCTCAGGGTTCGTTAAAAATACTCAGAAGGATTCATCTGAAGGATGAACTTATAGATCAAGCATATGTTATCCTCCTCAAGCTTGTTAAAAATAAAGAGGTATCGCTAGAAATGGTTGGGAAATTGGGGAAACATGGCATAATACCTATTTATTGCAGCAAGTTGCTCTTGAACATGACACCCTCGCACCTCCGTAACTGTTTTGGGTTAGGTAATCCACTTGCCTCTTTGTTAATCACACCTTAATGAAAGCTTTCATGATGGGTCTTTGAGTTAATGTTGCCAATTACATATAAGTGTTGCTAATATGTTCAAGAGAAGTCCACCCTCGGTTGACATGTGCAACAATAACTTAAGCCTTACTTTCATGTTTGCTGCCCTTGAACCAACTCTTAATCTTCAACATTCTGTCTCAAACACATCAAGGCCCTCCTGCAATGGGTTGCTTCCTGTTGACATCAACACATTATTCAGGAAGTTAACCTAGAAACTTCCTTTAGTGCCTTGGAGTTTGCATACCTCAATGGCAAGTTTCCTCGCTTTCGGTGACAATTTTTCATTATTCGTCTTTGACCGGAAGATTCTATGTGGTGTTCGACTCCAGTTCATTCATTTGCACCTCATAGATTGCGCTTAGTACCTTGAGGGCCATTATCATTATCTGTGGTTCCTCTCACGTCTGTTAATGACTTTCATCATTAGTCGGTAATTAGATGGTGTCTATCATGTTCGACTCCAACACATCTATTCACATGGTTAGATTCGTACTATCGAGTGACAAGGTAGAAAACCCTAGATCTAGTTTCATCCATTCGGGCTGTGATATGAGGATTCATATGAGATTACAAAGTATGATGGCTATAGTCATGCAAAAGGTCATCCAAGCATGGGTCCACAATATGTTATCAGTGGACATGACTTTCATTATTGTGCACATAAAATGGCTTATACACTAAGGATGGGTATGCCCACTATTGACCCTGCCGCCTACACCTACCTACAAGTCAGTGAGAAAAGTCTTCAACCCCACAAGGTGTGGTTGGTGGCAGGGAACTCAGAGAGGGGACTGTCACACTGAATCCCTTCACTCTCCGTTTAAGTTATCTCCTAGGTTAGCTAAGGGGGGTGGTTCCTGAAAAGTTAAGTTAAAAAGATATGTGAGTTTCTAGGAGAATTGTTAGATTATTTCTTTAAGATTTATAAGCAAAGACTGATATGAGCAATAACCATCATAAGATAAGCATGAAATACATAAACAACTAGTGTGTTCCAAGTATTTGCTCTTTAAGAAATGAAATTGTATTTTGCTTAAAACAAAAGTAGAATGCTTAAAAAATTGAAAGCAAAACAATCCTGAAATGGAGACAAAGATGACATGAAATAGTCAAAATGATAATCTACAAATAGTGTACAAGAACTAGATCATGACATGCAAGTAGAACTCCATACTTGTCTAGTTAAAACAATGCTCTAGGTAGCAAATAAAATCCTTGAAAGCACAAGATATTGATCAAGAAAAATATTTAATTTAAATTTACATTATCTTAATAAGCTAGAGGAAAGGAAACTCCCCCTTTCAAAATCGTTTGATGAGATCCTTGAGGCAAACCGATTGGGTCCTTCTATTCTTGATCTTGGGAGTTAGTTCGTCTATTGGAGAGCTACCCCACGCCCGAGTAAATCCTTCAATCAAATCTAAAGATCTCTACACACTTGGAAAAAGATCTCAGTTATCATAAGGGATTAGATTATACAATGGAAGAGAAGGCTAGATATTTCACCAAAAATCTTCTAGTGCTCCTCTTCCTAAAGTATTTCTCTAACCCAAAAACCATACAAGATAGCTTGCATATGTTAATCCAAACAAGTGGTAAAATGATAACTAGCATAATCCAACATACATGTAGAATGTAAAGCACAAAAATTGAAACAACATCACCTCAAGAAATGGAAGGAAAACACCAACACAATAGTACCCCAAAGTCTCTTTTATTATATGAAAGATGAATACAAAATCCAGCAAAGTCTCCGCAAGCCCAACAACTCGTTCTAAAGATACGAAAATGAGAGCTCAAGATTCATATAAATAAGAAAATGGGAGATGATCCCAATGGAGAAACCAAGTGACAAGTGTAGCTTGATGACAATCCCAAAGACCAAGTCAAGTTTCAAGTGGCAATGTGACTGTGAAGTGTGGAAATCAAACTGCTGTGAATACCCTCTGTTGGCCTGTGCGTACATCCTCACTGTTGCCATGTGTATAAATACTGGTGGAATGGGGAGACAACTCCTTAGTTAACTGCTTTAAACTCCAATGCAATCCCCACAAAATATGATGTCAAGCTGCCTCTGCGTATGAACTCAGTGACATGTATCTCTTGACTGATTTTGTAGGGGGACAAACTCCGACACATGTCCCCCACTAACTGAAATAACATAGCCCCTTCCAATTCTGCGTGTAGTTTGAACCACTGTTTTAAAAAACGGTCGACTCAGAACTAACTCAGCCGAGTTGGTCCGAGCTAGGCCTTAAAACTATGACTCGGCCAAGGATTCGATTTGGCCAGTCGGGTTAATACCGAGTCGGCCCAGTTGTCTAACAACTCGGCCGGCTCGGTATTAACTCGGCCGGCTCGGCTGATCCCGCCCTAACTCGGCCGAGTTAGTGACAACGGCCCAATGAAACCAGAAACAACGTTTTTAAAAAAAATTCTCTTTTTGTGGACTCCAAACCGGTTTTAATATTGCCTATTTGATCTTTGGGGTCCATTCCCCTCTCCCAAACCCTATTTAACCCACTCAACCCCTCTCATTCTCTCACAACCATCTCATGCATTTGAGTGAGAATTTCAGTGAGAGTTTGTGAGGAGTTGTTGAGTTTGTTTTTGGAGCAACAGTGAGGAGTCTTGGGCAAGCATTATAGCTGGAGTGAGGAGCTTCTTGGGTAGCCATTTAGAGCAACATTGAGGAGTTGGTTTCTTGGAGCAAGTTTGAGGAGGCAGTTTGTGCTTGGAGTTATTTTTTTTCACTTGTAAAAATTTGTTTTTGCTTATTAAATTCTATGTGCAAGTCTAGAAATCCTAAAGAGTGTTTTTTGTGAAAGAAATGAACATTGAATCAATGTTTTTTTTTTTTTTTTTTTTTTTTT
>APFE031278789.1:141124-182536 GCA_000404065.3 Pinus taeda
TAGATCATGCCAAAAGCATAACAAAATTTATCTACAATCATTCATGGATTTTGAGCCTCATGAGGAAACACACTGGGCGCAGGGATATTGTTAGCCCTGCCATCACTAGATTTGCTACTCATTTTTTGACATTGCAATCTATGCTTTCACAACATAGAAACTTGCAAAAGATGTTTTCCAGTGAAGAATGGAATCTAAGCCAGTGGTCTCACAAACTGGAAGGCAAAGAATTGAAAAAGAAAGGTAATGAAGAAATATTTTGGAGAAAGGTAGCAGAGATTGTGAAGCTTGCTAAGCCACTGGTTAAGGTGTTGCGGTTGGTGGATGGGGAAAGATTGGCTATGGGCTTCATTTATGAGGCTATGGATCAAGCAAAGGAGCAACTGAAGAGGGCATACACGGATAAAGTGGCTAAGTATGGGCCCATTTTGGCAATCATTGATGAAAGATGGAACAATAAACTCCATCGCCCTATACATGCAGCTGGGTATTTTTTGAACCCATGGTATCATTATAAAGCTAAGGTGACAGGAGCTTTGAGGGGGCAGGTTAGGGATGGACTGATTGATTGCATTGATCGTATGATCCCATTGGAGTGTGATAAGCTAGAGATACATTGACAGGTCATGACCTTCACCAATGCCTCGGGTACCTTTGGAAAGAACCTAGCAAAGATTGCAAGAGAAGTAGATGAGCCAGGTAAACAAAAATTTCTTTTTAAATTCTTAATAGTTTTTTTGTTAAATCGTTTATAATTTGAAAGTTTAATTTGTAATTTTGTTGAGCTAACTCATTACACTCCTATGTTTTTTGCAACACAATGGTGGGAGGCTTTTGGTAGCCATTGTCCTGAATTGCAGAAGTTTGCAATTTGTATTTTGAGTCAAACTTGCAGTGCTACTGGGTGTGAGCGCAATTGGTCCGTTTTTGAGAGGATTCACACAAAGAAGAAAAACCGTTTGGATAAAAAACGGTTAAATGATCTAGTCTATGTCCAGTACAACCTCTGGCTCAGACGCAACCAATTGCTGAACAAAAGACCTGATTCAGATCCCATTGTGTTGGAAGACATTAATCCAACATCAGATTGGGTAGTGGAGAGTCATCCAACAGAGTTTGCTTCTGATGAGGCTATGGATTATGAATTACAGACGATAGCATCACTCAAACATAATGTTCATTTGAATGTAGATCCTGATCCACTTGTACCAGCCTTAGCCTCACAGCTAGCAAGTCCTCCAGTTGCAAGCGCTTCCTCTGCTCAGCCACGACAAAAGCGCATATCTTGTCTATCTCAGCTTGCATTTGCTGCATAGCCTGCTAGTGCTACCACTTCTACAGTTGCAGTTGGAGATGATGATGAGGAGGAGCCATGGGCCCCCCTGTCTGACGTCGATGATGATCCAGAGATTGAGCCACATGATCTTGGCTTCTCTGGCAGTAGCCAGTGGTATTGGTCACAATTTACTTTTGTTGTGGAGGCCATTTCTAGCCTCCTTGATTATGTGTTTTTGTTTTGATCTCTATATCATGATTCATGATCATGTATGTATTGGACAGTGCACTAGGTGCCATTTTGATATAATGGATATATTCACGAGCCTACTTTGATCATATGTTGTCTTCTATCTATATTCTAATGCTGTGTGTTTGGAAACATGAATGAAAATCTTTAAAATTATGTTTTTTTATAAAAAAAATAAATATTTAATGTATTTTTTACAATGACCGAGTCATTGCAATCGAGCCGGCCGAGTCGATCCCGAATCGGATTCGGAGTCGGAGTCGACCCTCGGCTGATTCGGTGGCAGAGTCGGGGTTTTAGAACATTGGTTTGAACTAGCTATTACATAGAGGCTAAGGTAGGTACTATGCGTACAAGTGTAAAGGATGTGAAGTTGTGTGGAGATATAGTCCCAAAATAATAGCAATCAGGTCTGCTATTACAAAATCTGAACCATGCGTTGATTTCCCTTGTTGTAGCATTGATCTTTGATTGCCAACATGTATCTAATTTGCCCATACGTGGAGTTGTCTCCTTGATTGGCAGCGTAAATATCTCTTCAAAAATCTGCTGTGTAATATCAGGTTGCTGCGTTGGAGTTTCCCTTGCTGCGTGGAACCTTCTTTTCCCTTTGCATTGAATCTTTAATGGCATGTGCATAAATCTATTTTGATTGCCTCCTACGTAGACTATCTGATTGAGGTGGGGTCCAATCCCCACCCACTTTATTGTCTCCTACGTATGAATTCAACGTGGGCCCAGTTTGACTTTGACTTGAGTTGTAATTGAGCTAGCGCCTTTTTGGTGGGGCCCATGTAAATGAAATAATACTTTTGACTCTCCACATAATTTCCATGTCAAATTTTGACTTATTTTGACTTTGGAAAAGTTTATAAATTTTCCAATTATTCATTTTTTTGAATTTTTTCCTCATTTTTGCCACTAACATTAGGAAAATTGGCTTCTGAGGGACTATTAGTTGTTTTTTGACCCCCAAAGTGGGTCCTAGAATAATGCTTGGTCTCTAAGGATGAATTTCGTGTAGTCACATGCCCCAGACATCTCTTAAGACCGCTTATTTACACCATTACATAGAAAATAATTAAAAAATCCCGTTTTGCGAGAAATTTTTAAATATTAAAAAATCCTACTTAGACCTAGCCAAATTCCACAATTTTTTTTTGTGATCTAGTATGGTAATATATATCGACTCTAGACACTAAGATGTGTTAGGGGCTTAACCTTCAAACTGTCACCCCGACTTTGAGGTAAATATGAGTGAAAAAACCCAGAAAATTATCTGCCTCTGAAAAAGAAGGGATAATTAACCGGATAAAAAAAATACTCCAAGGTGTACTTCTTTGCTGATCGTGTCCCAACATCCTAGGCCTGTTACAGACTCAAAAAACTCATCATTACTAGTATCACTTATTACAATTTTCCGCAGGGTGGGGAATTTGGCTTACAAGAAAGATGATGAGAAGATAGAAGTAGAGTTAAAAAACTCTGTTTACTGATGATATTTGATGGTACAGGTGTCCTCTGGATCATCCTTGGGCATGGAGTCTTCATATAATCATTAGGTGCCACTCTAGTGGTCAACATTTGGCTCCATATGGGGATGCATGTTAGATACAAAGTGATAGTGTGCAAGAACCTGGAATCTGCATCAACCGACAAAAGACATATATCAACAGTATCCATTCAAAATATCATCAAATGAAATAAAGTACAAAAACGAAGAAATGAAAATTTATTCTAAGAGCATAAATGACAACTTATTCATGAAATAAAACTAATCAAACAAAAACGACACAAGATAAGGTTAGAAATATGATACAAGAAGATGCCCCATGGCATCAAATATTTTCTTTGTAGAACAATTTGAGCAGTTGACCGTTCACAGGTAACTCGAGTGGTTCTCCATCCAAAGTGCTCAAATGGTAGGAATTCTGTCCAGCTGCTTCCCTGATAATGTATGGTCCAAGCCACAAACTGTCAAACTTACCATGATTTCCTGGCTTTTCATTCCTGGGATCCCATAACAAAACCATATCATTGTTAGAAAACATTCTATTCCTAGATGATCTATCAAAATTTCTTTTTACCTTACATTGATTTTTACAACAATGCTCAAAGGCTCTTCTTCTGGTTTCATTCAATTCTACAATTTGGTCAATCCTACATTGCACAACATCTTTATCAAATGTAAAACTTTGTAGCAATTGGTACGCTGGTAGCCTCAAATGCACAGGAAGGGTAACATCCAAGCCATAAACTAACTCAAAGGGACTTTTCCTAGTGGAACTCTTCTTTGTAATCCTATTAGCACGCAAAGCATATATAGTTTTATTATCCCATGCCCGTTTGTTATCCCCTACTATCTTCTTGATTATGGTTATCACATTCTTATTACTACTCTGCTAAGCCATTACTCTGAGGATAGTAGTTTGATGAATGGGATAAAACAATGCCATACTTAAAGCAAAACGATGCGAATTCAGCAAAGCTAAAAGTCTTGGCATTGTCGGTAGTAATCTTGGCAGGGACACCAAAACGAGTGATAATCTTATCTTCAAGAAAATCTATCACTACTTTGTCGGTGGTGTGTTTTATAGGGATGGCATCTACCCATTTAGTAAAATAATCAGTGGCAGTTATAATCCATGAGTAGCCATTACTCGAATTTTCATTAAATTTCCCTATAAAATCTAGCCCCCAATGTTGAAAGGGAGCCTCCATGACCATATGTTAAAGAGGCAAAGATGCTAACTTCTGCTTCCCAGTGAATAGTTGACAAGCTTGGCAATTTCTAACATACTTGTGCACATCAACAAAAATAGAAGGCCAAAAATAACCAACGCTCAAGATTTTGTGGGTAGTAGTCTTAGCAGCATAATGCCCTCCACAAAATCTCGAATGAAACTTAGATAGAAGCTTTTTGGCTTCAACTTCATCAACACACCTAAGTATTACCCCCTTTGGATTTCTCCAACCCAGAATATCCTTCATAATGCAATATTTAGTTGCTCTAAGCCTTAATGCTCTTCTCTTATGGCCAACTAAATGGTTAGACATGACAAATTTTGCAAATAATAAATAATGTCTTTATACCATTCAAATTGACCCAATCTTTGAAGTTCCGATGAAGTTAATTCCAAATCATTTTGACAAATCATTCCTATCGCTTTCTCATTTCCTCCAGTCAAAATTTTGGCCAATCCTTGGCCTTTCACAAGCTTGGTAGGTCTAATATCCAAATCATACTCTTGAATCTTCGAGACCCGCCTAGCTCTATTTCCTAAGCAATCAACTTGGACTAAAATATCCTTTACAGCAGGGTGGGGAACAAATGCAATTATCCTAGAATACCCCACATAAACTTTGAACTATTTAAGAGACTTGACTAAAGAATAAGCTTGCTTCTCCATGGTGCTATACTTCAACTCAAACCCTTGAAGGGACCTACTCATAAAAGCAATAGGTTGCTCATGCCCTTCATTATTCTTTTGAAGCGACACCCCGACAATAGTATCAGATGCAAAAGAGAAAATAAAAAACTCCTTTGAATAATCAGGGCTTACTAGAACAGGTGCTTTGACAATAAAATCCTTTATTTCCGAAAAACCTTTTCTACCCTCATTTCCCCAAACAAACTTAACATCTTTCTTTAAGAGGGTTTGGATGGGTTTGGCAATCTCAACATAATTTGGAATGAACCTTCTAAGAAAATTAATCTTTCCTAAGAAGGATTGAAGGGTTTTAATATTATGAGGCAAAGGAATCTTTTGAATAGCCTCAACTCTTTCATGGTCAATCTTGACCCCATCCTTTGAAATGATGTGACCAAGCAACTTCCCTTCAGTCACTCCAAAAATAGATTTAGCAGGATTTAAGGATATTCCAAACTCTCTACACCTATCAAAAATTTTCCTTAGGTGGCCTATATGGGAAATTCCATTTTTAGAAAACAATTAAATCATCTTGATACATCTCAATAAATTTCCCAATTAGACCCTTAAAGGCATAGTCCATAGCCCTTTGAAAATTTTCTCCAGCATTCGTTAATCCAAAAGGCATCCTCAAATATTCAAAAGTACCCCATGGTGTGGTGAATGTTGTCTTATGTCTATCCTCCTTCTTCACCAAGACTTGGTTGTATCCTGAAAATCCATCTAACAAAGACATCATTCAAAATCTTGTTACCCTTTGCAATAATGTTTCCATATTAGGTAAAGGGTAATTATCTTTTTTACAGGCTAAATTAAAATTTCGAAAGTCTACACATAGCCTGATTGATCCATTCTTCTTGCCTATTTTAATAATCTTTATGTCATGAGAGGTACCAATATTCACTTCAATGCCTTCCCCTAAGTCAATTTTCTTATCATCTTTTCTCTTTGATGCATCATGTCTGTCAAACACTTGCTCCAAGGCTACACGTTCCCTAGGAGTGGGATTTGTCACCACATTACACTCCTCATGATCACATCCTTCCTCTTTCTATCCAGCCTTAAATTCAGAAAATTGCTCCATGTTATTTAAAAAACGAAGCACTTGGCTTTCATCATTAAAGATTTGCCAATGCTCTAGATTATCAGGAACTAATGGCCTAAAGATAATCTCCATCTTAATTTTATCATCCACCAAGTTCTCTCCAAGCTGTAATGTAGATGCAGCGATAGCCAGCTCATCAGCTTGTTTATTTCCTTACCTAGGAATTGCTTGAAGGTCTAATGCATCAAAATATTCCATATTATCCCAAACAACATTTTGATACTTCTTTAATCTATCATTCTTGCATGCAAATTGATTCTTAGTTTGAAGAATGACTAAATTAGAATCCCCCTTGATACTAAGCAACTTTATCTTCAAGTCTTTTGCCAACTCAAGACCCAACAACAGAGCCTCATACTCTGCTACATTGTTGGTTGCATCGAATTCCAATCTATAGGCAAACTTGAATATGTGACCAAGAGGGGAGGTAAGGACAATTCCAACACCCTTACCATACCTAGAATGAGCACCATCAAAATTCATGTGCAAAACTCCATCTTTCTTACAATCCACCTCCTTCTCCAAAGGAGGAAAAGAATTAGCCAGGATAGCATAGTTTCCGAAGTAGAAAGTAGCATCGTATCATCGTGATAGAAGCATTAGAAGTAAGAGCTCTTGACATGGGAAGCAGAAAGAATGTCTAGAATAAATTTAATTGATTATAAAGAATAAGGGCTCTTGGAAACCTCAATGAAACCTCCAATGATACTTATAGAAAGAAGTAGAGGTCATCATTGAAGGGGATCATCATAAGAAAACATTTGTCGGGTGAGGATATGAAAGATCCTCAAAGTTTCTCTAATGGAATCCTCATAAAAGGATTCACTAGCTAGAAAGAAAGCAAGAAGCTTCATCAGGAATTACAACCGTGGGATTCAAGAGATGGTGGTATGATGACATATCAGGAAAGCAAGTCTAAAAGATATAGTTCTTTCGTTCAAATGAAGTTGCTACAAGAAGCCTGGATGACCGAAAGGAAAGATGAGGTATGTATGCATACATAGATTATTATGACAGTCATATGGTTGCAGATAATATAGATCACTATTTCCATCTTGGGAAATATGAAGAAAGGATCTCCTCCTCGGAAAGATTGCAGAAAAGCATAAGTCGCACTAGATGAAATCAACATAATATGTTCTCATATGAATCATGAGGAAGCTGACTACAATTGAGGAACTCTAATTGGAAGCTCCTGGGAATGAAGTGTGAAAAGAAAGGAAGAGATCATGAAAATATGCAACAAAGGTAGAAGGCATTCAATGTTCGAGACAAAGAAGAGTTGACTAGAATATCTCCTAGAAAGATATGAAGACTCTGATCAGAGTCGGAAAAAGATGGAGACCCTTGACAATGGATATCTTTGGGAAATGTGTCAATTTGCATGCAGGATGCTGATACCTACAAGAAGATGTCATGATGAAAGACCATCACAAAGGTAATTTTGATTTAAGTGTTCATTTGTTTTTGAACTAATATTTGGATGGGCTTATGTAGGATTGCCAAATGGAAGATCCGTGGATGACTTCCAGGAAAACCATATTGAAGGATGTAAGACCCTTCCGAAAAATATGGCATGAAAGAAAGCAGAATGATATGAAGCAAAGCCAGATGAAAAATTGATGGATCACTTTCTGATGAAATGAGGACATGACTAACTCAGATGGTTTGTGCCCTATGAAGAAGTCCTCGAAAGATCAAGACTCCATGACAAAAGAAATTGATGACATCAAAGAAGAGAGGAGCTCTTCAGGCACTTGGTTGTTCCACATGAGGAGTTGTTGTAGGTCCCTAGTTAAGAGGGAGCCTGAAAAGAAGTTTCTTACTTGGAAGAAACGTGGAAATTCCTAAGCCAAGAGGGAGCTTAGGTACATTTCTTTTTGGTAGGAATGAGTACATTCCTTATTGGAATATGGCCTCCCTACTTGAGAGGGAGAGATAAACATGACATTCTGGTCTTCACCTGGGAATACAGAATGGAGGATTGGGTAATCATTTGGCATCCGATGCTCTTTGAGGATGAGATAGGGCATCCAACAAAAAGAGTAGTCGTGGAGGACTGATATTCTTTGAAGGTTGGGGAGTCCAAGATAATAATAGTTCTCATGGAACATACCTTGAGAGAACCCGGGTGGGGTATGTTCCGAGAGAGACAATGATGAGGGTGTCTATAAATCATTGGTCTCACCAACATTGAGCTTAGATCTTGGGGACATAAGGCGCTGTTAGTCAAGGCCTTGCTATGTAACATTGCTGGTTGATATGATGCTATACAAATGAGTTACCAATCCGAATTCTTCTTATGAGAAATTCTTCAGATTGAGAAAGTCCAAGTACCATTATGAATACCTACCTAGTTAAGAGGGAGTGTTGAAAAGTGTAACTAGGTTTGGTCTTCATAATGACATGTAATTATGATTTTATGTAATGAGATGTAAAGAAGAAAAATAAAATTATTGTATTGACCTGCTTCATGGATTTCATGAGCAAGAGATTTTATTTTTGAGTCAAGATTCCCATTGAGAGTCTTTAGGATTTATTTGTCATCTAGTCATAAAATGTTAGAGTCATTGTCATGTAATTAAGTCATGCTACACTTTGTAAAAGGTCAATCTTGTCTATGTAAAATATCCTCCAAGACCTTGTCACTTATCCTCTTCAAGTCGGCCTACAACGATGGAAGAACATGCTAGATGAAGTCGACCTAACTACAAGTAATCATGTCGGCCTAAAGGACATGAGAGAAAGTGTATATATAGCCTAACTTGGTTTCACTTGAAGGTAAGAAACTCGACATGCATTCGATCAAGAAGAAGTGCGAAGGAGAGTCCAGAAAAGAAGTACAAAGAAGGTATAACGAAGGAGATTCTTCTAGGTATTACGAAGTAGGGTTTCTTCTGGGATCAATGAAGAGAGTTTTTTTTGGGCAAGCAAAGAAGAGGTTTCTTCTGGGTAAGCAAAGAAGAGGTGTCTTCTGGGCAAAGCAAAGGAGAGGTTTCTTCTGGAGCAGTAAAGGAAGGAATCTTTTGGTAGCCGAGATAAAGATCTAGAGACCGAGTTTCTCTAGAGGAGACCAGTGAAAGCCTAGAGATCGAGATTCTCTAGAAGAAGTCAAGAAGTAGCAGTGTTAAGGATATAGAGACTGAGTTTCTCTAGAAGGAGCCGAGGAGAGCAGTTCCAGATCAAGAAAGGAAGTCGAAGGGAAGAGGCAAAGCATCAAGGACAGTGACAAGGTTCTTGGGAGGATACTAGAGTCAAGGGTGTGTGTCATGGTCTTGGTACTTGTCAATTGAAGATCTAGAAGAATAATTTTGATCGGGTTTTCCTGTAAAGAGGTGAGAGGTTTTGGCCCTGGCTGAAGAGCCTACATACTGTGTCACTTGTCTTTTATTGTGCATATTGGTAATTGTCTTGATGGAAAGAACACAATAATAACATAACGAAGAAAAGACTATAAGCTAAGAAGTAAAAGTATATCACAAGCAATTATCAAGTAGAGAAATCTTTTAACTATTCATGCCCTATATTTTTCAACATGGTTAACCCGCTATTGAGCTTGGAGACAGTTGTACATGCTAAAGCCCACTATGGAAGGGCATGCCACCATGAAGTGCCCCATTGATCCCATGACTTGTAAGCATTTTTACATAATTATTCTAATGATTTGTTGTATTGGAGGGCAAGGGGACACATTGGATCTTATGCAGGATTGCAGGTGGGTATTTATTTGGGTTTTGGTCTCCCTATACGGGTCTTAGCCCTCCAGAGGGCCACATTGACACTTGTAGGGTGAGCGTTGAGATCCATGTGCCTCCACCATAGCTGATATGACTTCATGGATCCCCAAAAACATTCATTGGTTGCTTGTGTTCCATTTTGGATGAAGATGATGCATGTGGTCCACCGTGCCTAGCTGGCTCCACAATTGCACCATGCACTTGGCAGATGTTCCAAGATGCCCTTCGCTGCAGAGGGAGGGCTTATGTCATTACTCTAGCCCTTACAGATGGTCTGCATGCATATTTGATCCATTTGGAGACCCATGAGGATGTCCTTGTGCCCCCACACCCACTTGGGAACACCACAGGTTCTTGATTAGAAAACAAGGGGCCAAACCCTTGTCCACTATGTTTGGAGTCCATTTCTACATCATGGCACCACTTGGACTTCATCAAGCCTCCTAAAAGGCCCAACGACTCACTTTGTTGACCATTTGACCCTCTCGAGAGGCTTATCTTTACACTATTGAGCTATTTGGTGGGCTTGACACCAAAAGTTTTGTTATTATGTACACTATTTTATTTGAGGGGCTAAATTAGGCCTAATTAACTAAATTGAATTCATTAAGAAGTGTATAAATACAAGTGTGATGAATCATTTTGATCATCATCACTTGGATTGGATCATTCTCTCTTGTGAGATTTTCACTATTCTTTTTGGAGGACGAAATTGGATGAATGGATGAATTTTGATGTTTGGAGCTCTTCATTTTTGTCTTAGAGCTTCACTATTGGCATATAATGATGATTGAATATACTCTTTCTTACATGTATATACTCTTTAAATGTTATTTTGTTAATTTCTTATTGTCACATGCATGTTGCTGGGGATTTTCGCTATACTAGGTTGAATTTACTGCTTTTCTTATGCAAAATTGTGGAAATTTGTCTTTTTATAGCGTTGCATCATGTCATCGGCCATGCATGAATGAGTGAGTGTTCCTAGAGATATTTTGTTGAATTTTTTTTTTTAACAACATCGGTTACTTTCATATTATAAAACCCAAATCAAAGTTCTGATACATAGGAATCGGAGATTAGAGCGAAGAGGATCAAAACTGGGTGCGCAGACCCATCTTCCTCGATTCTGCCTCTATGATGACTGAAATTGAAGAGGGAATGGCTATATTGCCTTACATAAGCGCCTCCTAACCAGCGGAATTTGCAAACCATGGGAAATTTTAAGGGAGATTTTGCGTGACCGAATCATCCGGCTTGGGATCCCTCCTTGCACTAGCCTTGGAGGAGGCTTCAGCTTGATAGCTCTGAGAAAGTGCTTTGATCTGTTCGATGGCTTCTTCAAGGTGGCTGCACCTTCCTTTGAGATTTTCAATCTCTTCCTTCTGTTTCTCCATTTTCTTCCTCTTCGATCTACTGTCATTTTCGTAGTCCTTCAAATGCTTCACAAAACTGTTGATCAGAATGGTGTGAGTTCTGCACATGGTGCATTCTCGGCTGAAGAGCCTGTCGATTGGCGTGTTGTCTGGATCCTGATCGTTTGTCTGGTCCTGGTTCTCCATGAAACTGGGAGCAAAGAGAGGATCTGAGGGATAAGGGAGGTGGAGGAGAGCGGGGGGGAGGGGAAGAACCAGAGGGGGGGAAGAATTCCAGAGAGTGCAGTCCAGGGAAGGGAAGAGTGCAGGGCACTGGAGCGTATGAGGATGGCCTCTGCAATGAGAACAGAGCAGAAGGTCAGCAATAGATGAAAAAACCAGAAGGGGACCAGCGAATACCTGAAACGAGGAGCGAAGCTCGTGGTCCTAGAGAGAGTAAGAACCCACTAACTGATGCCTGTGCTTGGTGGGATCACAACGCAACTGACTTGCAGAGCCTCGAGCTGAGGAGATTCTGGGGTTCACCCGGTCATTTAAATAAGCGGAGGTGACCTGCTGGTTCTTGGATCGAGAAGGAGAAGATCTGTTTTTGGTAGAGGAGGGGTCGTATGAGGTGATCTTAAAACGCTCGAGGTGCCTGCCACCGGAATGGGCTCGATCACGCCTTCTGAAAATGTCTGCGCTGGTCAGGAAGAGATTCCAGAGCCTGCCTGGATACATCGGGCCCTGTGGGCAGAAAGCAGACCTGTCGTACCTGGATAGGCAGTCGAGGAGGTTTAGCGGAGATGAAGGGGGGTTGGGGAAGAGCCAGATGCATTGATACTGATGCCTGAGGTGACCAATAGCCTGGGGAGAGAGGGTGAGGGGCTGCCTATGGAATATCCTTTCCATAGAATTTATCGTTTTCCCTTACCTGACCCGTGGGCCTTCCTGCTGCGTTATTTGCTTGCTCATCCGCTTCCACATTGTTGCCTCTTAAGATGTGTTTGAATGTCACTTTGTTGAAGCACCTGATTTGATCCATGATCCTGCCTTTGATTCTGTTTAGGGCTATTTGTTTGAAGTCGTTTCCAGAGTTCATGGCTGCTATAATAATGGCTGAGTCACCCATAACAAGGAGATCTTGGATGCCGAGATTCCTGGCGATAGAGGTCCCCAAAAGGAGGCTGTAAGCCTCAGCCTTGTTATTTGACATGGTGCCGAGACCCCATTCATAGGTGACAATAATTTTTCCCTGAGGGTCTTTGATAGTTCCCCCGGCTCCGGCTCTGCCTGGGTTATTTTTTGAAGCCCCATCGAAATGGAGTGTGTATCTCTTTTGAAGATGGATCCAATTGTTAATTTCGTCCCTGGTCCCTCTCACTTTCCAGTCCGAGTGTCCGAATCCTGTGGTTGCATTATTTTTTGCTCTTGTTTCATAATTGAATCTCCGCATCCACTCTTTTACTCTGTCATCTGTCAATTCCGAATCTGTCTGGGAGATTCCATTTGCTTCCACGGTTTCTGTTATGAGAGCAGTAGTTTTGGCGAGAATGCTAGAGATACTAGGTTTCTTGTTGTTGAATATGCACTTGTTCCTGGCTATCCATATCTGCCAGCAAAGGTTTGAGGGGATGCTGTTCCACATCCTTTTTGCAAGATTCATGTTTTTATTGGCGTAAGGGAAGCTTTTCCCCCAGCCTTTCTGAAGGAGAGAGATCTGGTTGGGGCGGTCTCCAATATTTAAAGGGATGGTTATCAGATTCCAACAAGAGCTGGCTACTGGGCAATCAATGAAAAGGTGATCACTACTTTTCTCTGCCCCCCTGCACATGCAGCAAATTGAGGGGCCTTGAATACCCTTCTTCCTGAGATTTTCTGCTGTTAGGATTTTACCATGAAGCAGGGTCCAGTTGAAGAGCCTTACCTTTGGCAGGCTTTCAGTTTTCCAGGCTGTTTTGTAAAGATGCCAGTTATTGGAAGCTGTGGAGTTTTGAAGTGCTTTGTAGCCTTCTTTCACCATGTAGCTGCCACCATTGGGGTCCCAAACAAATTTGTCATTTGACAATCTGTTTGTTGGGGCTACGCCTGATAGAGAGAGCTTAAGGTCGTCCCAGAGGTTCGAGATGCCGTTGGGAAGGGACAGAGGTCTCCAACCAGCCCAACAATTTTGGTCCCAAAGGGAGATGTCGAAGAGGGTTTTGAGGTTTGCCTCTGCCATCCACTGTTGGAGCGGCCTGTAATTAGGGGACAGATCCCTTGCTTCCGTGCCCATTATTCTGTCCTCCCATATGCTGATATGTCTTCCATTGCCTGGGACTTTAGATATGCTAGGCTTGAAGAGGGGAAGAGTTTTTTTGATCAACTTCCAAACAGGTGTGCATTGTCTATCAGTAATGGTTTCAGAGAGGATATTGCTGTTGACCCCGTTCAAATATTTCCTCTTGAGGACCTCTGTCCACCAGGACCCTTTCTCATTGAGTATTCTCCATGTTATCTTGAAGCCCATAGCCATATTTGCGAGTCTTGGAATTCTGATTCCGAGCCCTCCTTTTTCTAGGGGAAGAGTGACCTTTTCCCATTTTACCAGGCTGAACTTTTTTGTATCTTGCTTTCCCCCCTTCCACAGGAAACTTCTGATAATTAGCTCCATGTGCTTGTGGATGCTTGCTGGAGCGATAATAGTGGCAAATTGGTAGATAGGAAGGGCTGAAAGAATGGCCTTGATAAGAATTGTTCTGCCCGCCAGGTTGAGCCAGTACACCCCCCAGCTCTGCAGTTTCCCTCTTAATTTCTCGATTAGCTTTACCCAAACCTCGGTTTTGATAGTTTCTTTGGCTAAGGGCAGCCCTAGGTACGTAAAATGGGACCAATTCGATTGAGTAGGGATTTCCATGATCATAGAGATTCTTTGGGCTATGTATCTTGGGACATTCCAGGTGTAGACCATGCACTTTTTGTTGTTTAATTTGCCCCCTGAAGCTTGGAGAAAGAGGTCCAGAGTGTTCTTGAATCTCCTGGCCATGAGGCTTGAGGCCCCTCCAATTAAAAGGGTGTCATCTGCAAAAAGGGAGTGATTGATCCCCTTGGTTCCACGGACAATGTCAACTTCTACTATTTCCTTTAACTTTCGCTTGTTTTCCAACTGCAAGCTTAGCGTTTCTGCCACGATGATATAGAGGAAGGGAGAAAGAGGGCATCCTTGCCTCAGGCCTCTTGAGCTTTTGAAGGCGTTGCAAGGCCTGCCATTAATTAAGGGAGCTGTCCAATTGTAGGAGATACATTCCATGACCCTGCTGCTGAAGAACTCTGAGATACCGAATTTTTTTAAGACTGCCTATAGGAAAGAATGGTTTACCCGGTCAAAGGCGTTCGCCATGTCCAACTTGATGATCATGCCCCTTTCATTTCTGGCTAAGCTGCTGTGGATGGCCTCCTGAATAAGGATGACATTATCTGTTATGTGCCTCTTGGGGACAAAGCCTCCTTGGTTCTCGGAGATGAGGGAAGGAAGAATTTTTTTGAGCCTATTGGCCAGGATCTTGGTGATGATTTTGTAGGAGACGTTACACAATGAAATAGGCCTGAATCTATCAAATGTTTGAGGATTGGGCTCTTTTGGGATTAGCGCTAAGTGAGAGGATTTAATACTGCTGCCCATTTTGCATTTTGTGAAGAAGTTTCTCACCATTCTGATGTAGTCCTTTTTGATGATGTCCCAATGGGTTTTATAAAAGCTTGCTGAGAAGCCATCTGGCCCTGGGGCTTTGTCCGAGGGCATACTGCGAATTGACCATTCGATCTCTTCCCTTGTGATCTCTTTGTCTAGCTCACCATTTTGTGCTTCAGTGATCTTGCTCTCAATTATATTGAGGAATTCCGGATTTTCCAGGTTTTGTGGGTCAGCTGTAAGAAGAGTTTGGAAATGTCGAGATGTTGCCTCCTTGATTTCCCCTCGATCCGAGAGTTCTCTGCCCTCAACAGTTATCCTTTCGATATTGTTTCCTGCCCGCCTTAATTTAAGGCTATTGTGGAAAAACGCAGTATTTTTGTCTCCTGATTTGAGCCAGAGGCATCTTGATTTTTGCCTTTGCTCTTCCTCTTCCTTTCGGTTCTGGTTGTATAGCGCCTTATACAGCTCACTTTCTTTCCTAAGGTCTTCTTCTGTGTCTTGGCCAGCTTCCTTTTCTTGATTCCATTGCGCTATTTTCATTTGCAGCTCGTGTTTTTCCTTCCTTTCCTCTAATGCGTGTTTCCTTGCCCATTGCTTTATGGCAATCCGGAGGAGCTTGAGTTTTGTCTCCCAAATGAAGTGGGGGGAGCCTGTTATATCATTGGCCCAGGTATCTTTTATCAAGTTTCTGAAGTCCTCGCTGCTGTCCCAGGCTCTGTTGTATTTGAAAGGCAGCGGGCCCATATTTTCCACTTTGTCTAAATGCAGAGCCACGGGTTTGTGGTCTGAAATAAAGCCCTGGATAATTGTGCTCTGAATCTTTGAGAAGTTGGCCACGATTCTCTCCTGAACCAGAATCCAGTCCAGTCTCTCTTTGATATTGTTTTTACCTGTTCTTTTGTTTGACCAGGTGAAGCGTCCATTCTGAGGTGGGATATCAACTAAGCTGTGAGTTTGAATGATTTCTTCCAGTGTATCTCTTGAGGGATCAGCCAAGAAATTCCCTCCTACTTTCTCATCCGCATTCCTTATTAAGTTCAGATCTCCTCCCAGGAGAATGTTTCTTCCTTGGGCAGTCATTAGATCCGAGGAAAGAGAGTCCCAGCATGAGGCTTTATCTCTGAAGTGGGGGGGAGCATAGACATTATAAATTGTGTATTCTTCCATCTTGGTTGTGTTTTGCATATCTAGCCTGATCCACCATCTGTTTTGTCTGTTATCTTTGAGTTTCCATTTGTTTTTATTCCAAATTGTCCCTATACCGCCTGAGGCTCCGGTTGCACTCATGGCAATTCCTTCATAATTTCTGCTTCTTTTCAAGCTGTTATGGAATTCCTGTTCGGTGATTTTGGTCTCCTGGAGTAGGAGGAAGTCTGGATGTTCTGTTTTAATGAGATCTCGGACTGCGTTATCTTTAAGGGAGGAGCCCATCCCCCTACAGTTCCAAGAGACCAAAATCATCATTTGCCTGATTTGTTGTGGGCCCTGCTTTTCTCCTTCATCTTCTCTCCACTTCCTTTAGCCTTATCTAGATATGTGTCCATTGGCTGTTGGGTTCCTGTGGCCATTTCTTTTGCGGCATTCTCATCTCTTATCTCTTTGTTTGATTTCCTCCCCACTTTTCTTGGGGGGTCCATGGCGGAGTTGGTTTCCTTTGTCTTGTTTCTTGTTAGAATTCTTTCCACTGTTGGAGGGGGGGAGGCCTAAAGGGGGGAGTGGGGGGATGTCCCGGGACCCTTAGGGGAAGGAGGAGGGGATGGGGGATCCTCTGCTGCCAAGGAATCGAAAGGGTTGGAGGAGGAAGGGAAGGGAGGGCCAGATCCAGAGGGTTGAGAAGAGAGGATAGGGATTTCAGAGGAGGGCTTTGAAGAGCCTGGAGGGGGGTTTGTTTTTTTCTTCTTGACTATTTCCCAAGTATCTTCCGGTGCTTCTGCATTGCTATTGTCTGTCGCTTTAGATTTGCTACATCTATTAGCAAAATGACCATATTCGTGACATACCTTGCACTTGAATGGGAGCTGCTCGTAGTCCACTTGCTAGATGTGAGTCCACTGATCCACTTTGAGTTTGATTGCCTCCGGTAATCCTTTCCCCAGATCTACTTCAACGCATATCCGAGCACATGCATGCATATTCTCCTTAGGCTCCGATCTGTCGATATATTTCCCAACAGCGTTCCCGATGGCTTTCACAGACTCATCTCCCCAGCAATGGAGAGGCAGATGTGGAAGGCGGACCCAGACAGGGACGGCGTTGGGAACATCCAATTCAGGATCAAAGTCGGGGGTCCATCGGTTGAGGTACAGGCCTCTGGTGTCCATGAAGTAGGGGCCATTTCTGAAAATAAGGTTACGATCTTCCATTGATTCGAAGAGGAAGGTGAAAAACCCCCTTCCACAGAACCTTATTGCAATCTTGCCTTAGACCATTGCGTTCCAGTTCTTTTCAACCCAACGTTGGACCGTGCGGGGGGAAGGCCATAATCCCGTGAACTGGCCAACCAGGCCACGATCTGCAAGGGCCACTGCAGCTCTCCTTGGAAGGGCGGGAGGCAGCAAAACTTCCGGGATTTCATCAAGTTTTTTGACAAACTTTGAGGCTGAAGGGCGGATTCTTTCTGAGATGTTCTCTGGGATAAGGGAAGCAAAGGCTTTCTCCAAATCTCCCTGGTCCTGGAAGGGAGGATCCATGGCTGGATCTGCAGCGCGGGGCGCTCCCCCAATGGACAAAGGGGAGAGGGCAGGAGGCCCAGAGAATGAGAGGGCAGGAGGCCCTGGGCAGAAGGAGGGTCAACAGCAGGGGGCTGCAGCCTAGCAGCGGGGCTGCCAGGTGCAGGCGCAGGCGCGCTCAGGGGGGCAGGTCAGAAGCGCAGCAGGGCGCGGGAGCAGAGCGCGCGGTCGTTTTTTCTTAGTTTTTGATATATTTTGTTGAAATTTTATCTTGATAAGTCATCATATATTGCATGTCGAAGTGTAAAGACCTTGAAGCAATTGTTCCATGCCTGAATTGCCATGCGAAATTGTTCTAGAGGCCTCCTTGACTAAGTGAATTCATTCCAAGCATTGAAATATCCTTGACTCCATTTCTCTCAAAGGATTAGGCACTGATCCTCCATAGGTGATCACTTAAAAGCATATCTTTCTCACCTTCTCCCTTTCTTTCTAGGCCTAGCCCCATTAGGTGACCTAGGGCATCAAATTTCTCACAATTCACCGAATCACAAAATTCGATCTCTTGCCCTCTATTGCGCTGTTGTGTTTCCTAGAAGCCCTCCAAATTTGAAGCAATTCTGATGGTGGGTTCTTGAGATATTCCAAGCGCTAGCTCCAAGATTGCTTCGTGCCCTTGGTTTCCCTTGGCTAATGACCTCATTGGGATCATTGCATCAAAATTAGTGAAAATTTCCCCTTTGATCCCCTTCTCCCCCTCAATTAGGTCAAGAACACCTTTGATTGATCAACTCCACCTCCTTGACCTAATTCTGGGTCCACTTGGTCCCGTGTGGTCCCATAACTTACTAAAGATAATTTCATGAAGACTGTTTGGAAACCAAGTTTTCACAAGGGTTTCTAGGACTAGGTCTCTCCTTTACAAGTCTCATTTGCAAACCCTAGCATTTGAAATCCCCTTGGCTTTTCTTGGAGAGCCTTACAACTTGCTTCTCAAGCAAGTAAACCATGCAATTGAGTCTCTCCTGTGAATAGGCCTTAGGGATCACTTTTAGTTCTTAATTGATTCATGCATTTAGTGATCCCCTTCATACAAAGTCTCCTCCCATCGGTGAAAGTCTGTAAAGAGCAGGGAGCCTTAACTGAGGTGACTGTGGGCTATCGCTCCTTGTTGCCCTTGAGCTAGTAGTTTCCCTTTTAGGATCCCCTCCTAGGACCCCTGCTAGTTTGAGTGGTAAGATTTTGGTGCGGTTGTTGGGGAGGAAGTAGGTCTACCTCCCTAGTGAATTATTGAGGAATTGATTCATTAAAGACATTCCTAATATTCCTCTGGCGACTTCATTCATTGTCCAAACCCCTAGTTTACTTGAAGGTGACAATATTCCTTCTTTCACTAGGGTTGCTGCAAGAAGGGGAGAACAAAATCCATCACTTGTTAGAACCACCCTTCTCCTAGAATTTGAAAAGGTCAGTGATCCTACCCCAAAGATGGCAACTAGTTCTAGCATTGACTCAAACCAAAACCAACCCAAGATGGTCAAAAGTGAAAGGCATTTGGTTAGTGTCTTTGCTCCTTTGAAGTTGATTGATGATCCCAAACCATTACTTGATAAATACAATAGTTGGTTGCCCAAATTCAATGGTGATGCTACCATAAGTGCCCGTGACTTTGTCGAAGAGTTCTATTGGCAAATGTCGCCTAGGATGATTTTTGACGAGGATAGGCTTATGATGCTTTTCGCTTTGTCTCTTGAAGGACAAAAAAGAGAATGGTACCCGAGTCTTCCTCTAGCATGCATAGATGACTATGATCAATTTGAAGACATGTTCATGATAAGATGGTCATGTAATGCACAAGGAACCTTCAACATTGAAAAGTTTTATGAAATAACTGGGGGAAGGGGAAGACATTCGAGAATTCATCCAAAAATTTGATAGGGTAGTCAGGGATATCCCCGACCATTTGAAGCCCCCTGATGCTAACATTCTTGACAAATTCATCAAAGTTGTGGGTGGCCACCTGACCTATGCATTAAGGGACAAGAAACCTTCAACGTTGGCTGAGGGTAAAGACATAGCTACGGAAGTTGAAGAAAACTTATGAATCTGTAGAATGGATGTTAATAACCACCATAAGGCTAAAGCTGAGGTCAAAAGGGAAAATTCCAAAGATCAACATGAAAACAATCTTGTGGTCATCCTCAAAAAGATGGAAAAGCTCAACGAAGAAGTAAACTCACGAGATAGTCTCTACATAAACGAAATCACTGCCTTGGAAAGGGCCTAAAAGTCTAGCTACATCCGAAAAGGGAAGCCCTTTCCTAAAAAGGAAAATAAAGAAGACAAGCCCATCTCAAGTCCCAAACACTTTGGCTCCAACTAATGCAGTGGAGCAAGATTCATCTTCTGAGGAGGAGAAAAATGATGAAGATGAGAATGATGATGAAGTAGATGAGCAAGCTAACCTTGTAGAATTTGATGTCTTCAACATTCTGCTAGGAGTTTCATACACTCATCCTCCCATTAGTAAGGTCACCTTCAAAGAAGAAAGGGAAGAGCTGTTCCTTAACGTTGATGAAAGTGAAAGATTCAAAGGGGTCCAATATTCATGAAAGGACAACAATAAGGACCCCGCAACCTCTAGGGAACCCAACAAAGATGACTCAATTTCCAAACAAGTCTTTCGTAAGGAACCTCTCCTTAAAGATTCTCCTAAAAAGGATCCCCCAAAGAAGGCTAATCCCAAAAAGGATCCTTAAAAGAAGGAAACCATCAAGAAGTAGGAAAAGGGCAAATAGGTTCATCTTAAAATTGATCTAGAGAATACTTTAGGGAAAATGACTATGCTGGTTCCATTAAAGGAGATTGCGAAACTTCCCAAGCAACAATGACGAATCAAGAAATCCTTGGGTTTCGAAGAGGAAGAATTACTCGAAGACTTGCAAAACATTCACCTTCCCGATCTAAACCCCGGACATGAGCCATTCATGCTTACTTTAGCTATCAATGACCTCCTATTGCATAATTGTATGTTAGGCTTAGGGGCTTCAGTAAACATCATGCCCCAAACAATCATGAAGCAATTGGGTCTTAACATCACTCGGCCATATAAGAAGGTATGCGGTTTTAACTCTAAGCCTCTCGAAGTGGAAGGCCTCATAAAAGACCTTAAGGTTTCTTTGGCTATGAACCTTGATATATCATTGCATATGGATGTTGTGGTCATAGATATCCTTGATGTATGCGATATGCTCCTATTAAGGAAATGGGGAGCCATTGTTGGAGGTCACCTCCAAATGGACTTGTCATATGCCACTATCCCACAATCTGATGGAAACCCCTCCAAATGGAGTTGTCATATGCCACTATCCCAAAAATCTGATGGAAACCCCTTCATCCTTTATAGAGAGCCTACTTACCCTTCTCATGTGGTCAAGCCAGGACCGATCCCATACTACAAGACACTTGAGATTGAGAAGCCTTCTCCTATATTTCCTTCACAAGAAGTCCGTATTCTCAAGCGACCAAATAAAAAAGCAAACAAAAAGTGGAAGCCTAAAAGGGAATACAAGGTTGGGTATTTGGTCTTGGTTGATAAAAATCCAATGCCTGTCAAGATCCATGGGAAAGTTGGGGAGGACTATTACTATATTACTAAACTCAACGACAAACTTTGGCCGCAATTAGTCAAGTTAAGTCGTATCACCCCTTTCCTTGACACTTAACATTGTACTATATGCATGTTAGAGTAGGATGCATTGCATGCTGATTTTCTCATTAGAACTAACATTATGTGATATTTCTCATGATAGATTAGTTGCATTTAGATTAAATTTGCATATTTATACTTTTTTGTTGATTTTACGGCCTAATACTAAGCATGGGTGATCATAAGACACCAAAAACACATGCTGCGCCGTGTGGTTGGTCTTTGATGTGTACAGGTAATGTTGATTTGGGGTATCACCGGGTGTGCTCTAGGCCTCAAATTTTGCAGGGAGGCTCGGGCACATGCATTCCACAGAACCTAAAAACCATTTTGGGAAATTCCACCTAGAGACGATTTTATTAAAATAATTAATATTTTTAATGGAGTTCCTAAGTCTAAACTTGGAAAATTAAAATATTAATGGGTATTAATCTAATTGTGGGTGTAACTTCTAGAAGAAGACGAGGATCAAGCTAAACTGGTCTTTAGCCATTGATTAGCCTTTAATCCGGGCCATTGAATGTCAACGAGAAGATTATTGAAGGGAACTTGAGGGTCATTTAGAAAACACACTGAGAGATCAAGAGATCAAATTTCTGAAGTGAGAAGTTCTCAGGAGGAAATTTAAATCGAGGAGATTTCTTGCAGTTGAGGAGCAAGGATAACATCCAGAGAGAGAAATATTTTCTCAGCAGATGAATCATTAGCAGAGAGAGGTAGAGAATGATCCAGTAGCCCAGATGCGTAGGCTGATGCAGTGCCAGCGCAGAGGGTGAGAGAGAGTCCGAGATTTTGCAAAGGAGACTCAGTTTCAGAAGCCGGGAGCTAGAGTGTGAGACTGGGAGGCTAAGAGCAGAGACTCTGGGCAGTAAACCGATCAACAAATTGGGTGATGCAGAGCCTAGAGAGGTTGACGTAGAGATTGCATGAGGACTGCGCAGAGCAGCGTAGGGCTTGCCAAAGTCACTTCATTCAGTATTTGGATCAGCCAGGATTTTTTCAGTGATTGTGTGAGGTAATCTCACAAATCTTTCTGCCAATATTTCTCTTTGTAACTGAATAACCTGAGAGGTATTCAGAATTTGCTTTTGCTTAATAATAATAAACCCTTAGAAATGTTCCACTGATTTTCCCGCATTGGGTTTTTCTAGGGACATTTGTCCAAAAATAATGGTGCCTATTGTGTTGTATTTTCTTTCTTGCTCAGTATTTTGTTTCAACATATAATTTAATTAAGTGAAGGCTACAGTAGTATTTACTTCGATATTTACCGTAGAACACAGTAAATAACTTGTATGGATTAACAAGTGGGAGAAGTAACATCAGTTTGCTGCAGTAGGAATTCCTGTTGTGGAATTTTCACATGGTATCAGAGGTGCAAGTGAAGCAAGAAGAGCAGAGCCGGTAGACCCAACATTGAGTAGAAGGGAGTTTGAAAAAGTTGCAAGAGGCAGCAGTTTGAAACCTCAAAGGGCTAACACAGTTCCAAGTCGGGAGTGCAGATTTTTGAGGCAGTCTCTCTCCAAATGAGTCGACGGAGAGAAGGACTTCCAGTTCAAATTTTTGCAGGGGCAGAGGGAGCAGTGCTGAAGCCTCAACGTGAGAGAGCTGGTGGGACCCATATTTTCAACATGCCGTTTGCTGGGCTGAAAAACATTAGAAGAAAGAAGAGAAGCACCTTGAGGGAACTTTTCCTCAGCAAACTTCCCGTGAGAAATTCGTTTTCTCATTGGCTAAGAAACAACAGTGAGAAGCAGAGAGGGGATTTTCGACATTTTTGGCAGATATGGCAACCAGTGGCTTGAGGGATCAGGACAGGTTGGACAGAGCATGAAACTACGTCATCTGGAAGGCTAGAATGTCATTCCTTCTAGATGAGCATGCCCTCAAAACGTATGTAGACAACATGGTGGCTATACCTGCAGATGCAAATCTGCTGAAAAAGTACAAGGCTGAGATGGCAAAGGCCAAGAGGATGATCCTGGATGGAGTCAAGGATGATCCTGGATGGAGTCAAGGATCATGTAGGTGTGTCACGTTGCTAGCAAAGCAACTGCTAATGAGATGTGGGATGCCTTGGCCATGTTATATCAGGGATCTTTCGAGCAGCGAGAGATGTACTTGGAACAAAAGCTGAGATCTGCTCAGATGCAGAATGGAGAGCATGTGGATCCATTCCTCACGAAGCTGAAGGAAACCTGTGATGAGTTGTCTGCTACGGGGCATACACCTCAAGATTCAGAGTTAGTTAGACTAGCCCTCAATTCTGTCTCAAATGGGTGGCAAGTCTTTGTCCAAAGTATCCTGGGCAGAGCAGCATTGCCGACTTGGGATGAGATGTGGGAAGCTCTAAAGCAAGAGGAGCTGAGGAGAGACCTGGTCAAGGTCAAACTTGATAGAAGCAGCAGCAGCAACAACACTAGGTCGAAGCCCAAGGAGGAGGAGGATAATGCAGCCCTTGCATCGAAGGGGCAGCAAGGGCAACAGAGATGAAAGAAGGACGTCTCCAAGGTGAAGTGTTTTAGATGTGGCGAAATGGGCCACTATGCATCCTAGTGTCCTTTGAAGAAAAAGGACAAGGATGAAAAGCACGATCCTAAGGTTGCAATCGCGAAGATTGAAGAGGAGTTCTCCATGACAACTGAGATACCTCCAGGAGGGAGGTGGGTTGATTTAGAACTATGGTTTGATAGAGCTACAGATGGGCATGATCCTTGAGGAGTCCACCTCTATTGTCATTTCCTTGCTATGGGAGCCCAGATAAGGAGTAGCAGGATGGACTAGTGTCGGATGGTGCCAAGGAGTGTCGGAGAGACAGTTGCAGTAGCTAGGAGCACCAGAGTATGAGTAGCGCAGAGTAGAATTGGAAGCAGTGCATATGGCACAGAGCAGAGGTCAACAACAATGCAATAGATTTAGAGGGTTTGCGCAAAGACTAGTAGCAGTCAGTTCTAGTGTTCACGTAGTATCATACTGAAAACAGATAGTTCACTAATTTTGGATGTTTTCCAGTTGCTTCTCTCAACAACTGAGTTGCAGTACGAATGTAATGTTAGCAGTGGTAGTGCTAGCAGCATAGCATATGCAACATTTGAGAGGGAGCTGTAGTACAGATGTAGCATTGATAGTGGCAGTGTCAAAGGCAACAATACAGTTGCAGCAACAACGCAGTAGTTGGTAGACAGCATGTCAAACATCAACAATGCAGAGGACGATGTTTCAGAGTAAGAGAAATATGTAGCAACAGTGTATTGCTAGAGCACATTCCTCGCTAAGAGGGAGTGTTGATTTGGGCTAGCATCGGATATCCTCTAGGCCTCAAATTTTTGCAGGGAGGCTTGGGCACATGCATTCCAAAGAACCCATAAACCATTTTGGGAAATTCCACCCAAAGACGATTTTATTAAAATAATTAATATTTTTAATGGAGTTACGAAGTCTAAACTTAGAAAATTAAAATATTAATGGGTATTAATCTTATTTTGGGTGTAACTTCTAGAAGAAGACGAGGATCAAGCTAAAATGATCTTAGCCATTGATTAGCTTTTAATCTGGGCCGTTGAATGTCAATGAGACGATTATTTAAGAGAGCTTGAGGGTGATTTGGAAAACACACCGAGAGATCAAGAGATCGAATTTCTGAAGTGAGAAGTTCTTAGGGGGAAATTTCGATCAAGGAGATTTCTTGCAGTTGAGGGGCAGGGATAGCATCTGAAGAAAGAGATTTTCTCAGCCGGAGAATCACCAACAGAGAGAGGCAGAGAGTGATCCAGTAGCCCAGACGCAGAGGCTGACGCGGGGCCACGAAGGGCCAACGCAGAGGGTGAGAGAGAGTCGGAGATTTTGTCAAGGAGGGTCAGTTTCAGAAGCCGGGAGCCGGTGTGTGAGACTGGGAGGCCAAGAGCAGAGACTCGGGTAGCAAATCGATCAGTAGATTGGGTGACGCAAAGCCTAGAGAGGTTGATGCAGAGACTGCATGAGGACTGTGCAGAGCAGCGTAGGGCCTGCCGGAGGCACTTCATTCAATATCCGGATGAACTTGGATTTTCTTAGTGATTGTGTGAGATAATTTCACAAATATTTCTGCCAATATTTCTCTCTGTAACTGAATAACCTGCACCGATTTTCCCACATTGGGTTTTTCTAGGGACATTTGTCCAAAAATAACAGTGTCTATTGTGTTGTATTCTCTTTCTTGCTCAGTATCTTGCTTCCACTTATAATTTAATTAAGTGAAGGCTGTTGCAGTATCTACTTCGATATTTACCATAGAACACAATAAATAGCTTGTATGAATTAACAAGTGGGAGAAGTAACATCAGTTTGCTGCAGTAGGGATTCCTGTTGTGGAATTTTCACAGGTAACAGGTCTACGGTAACCAAGAGATTGTTGGTGTTCTCATGACCCCTCGTTCAAGTAGTTTCGCACACTTTTTCGAGAGCTCATGTCCCAGTTGGAGCCAGATGTTACCCACCACCTGTGGGTTGTGTATATGGGAGAAATTTTTTCTCCTAGATGGTCCTTAGCTGGCAGCCAACAACCCCTTGCAACCCCCAGATAGTTCGATGTGCCATTTTTTCTGCCACCTCAGCAAGCCATGTAGTTCCTCACACTTCTGTTATGAATGTATTTTTGAAGATGGGCCACCTGACCCCAAAGGTATGGCTTTTGATTGTATAGTTGAGTAGTTTTCCTAACTTATCATGGGCACTTTTGGGCATGAATTGGTGGAGGTATTCGGTGGAAAGAGTGGGTTAGGTTTGTATTCTTGTCTCCATTGCCCGATTTCGTCATTGCCATTGTATCCTAGTCTTGTGGGATCTCCTTTACTAGCCATTAGCTCTAGGGTTGGCATTACATGGTAAATCATGATTTTGGTTGCGTGGTCCCGCTTCCTAACACCACCTATATTACTCCCTTGTCCACATGTGTGCACTGGGTCCGCACAAGGTTAGTCTCCCCCTCCCCTTGTCCACACCTTGTGTTAGGCCTAGAACAATGCCCTAGAGGTTGATGTAGCTAGAAAGAAAATAAAAAGCATAATTTGGCCACTCTCAACAGGAAATGTACCAAAAATGCAAAAGATGGTTGGGATATACAAATTTAGCATGTGGGCAAAAGTCAAACATGAGTTCTACCCCCTATCCATGGCCATCACCCTGGTTCCTATGGGCCCTAGATGAGCCCTCTCCATCGTTAAGGAACCCATGATTGTCCAAACCCCTGGTGGGCGATTAACTTCCTCACCTTAAGTGGGTATCTATTACTACATATTACACATCATGCTCTCCATCTACTGAAGCCCCAAGCAATTATGAAGAAAAATCAATCAAAGGTAAAAGGCATATGAAGAAGGGTGGAAAAACCAAGGCCTGGGTAACTCATGTACCATGATTTGCTCCCTCCTACACTCATATACCCAAGTGTGGGCTTCCCTTATTATAGCTACCCTTGCGCCTTGACATGTGGTTTGAATAATTCCCCTGATTCCCACTCCATTCCATTATTATATAATTGCCACCTACCTCTTAAAAGATGTGCCATGGGCATACCACCCCCTTTAGAGGTTGAAACCACCTAATAGGGTCCTTGGTTAACCGCTTATTGAGCTTGGAGACACTTGTACATGCCAAAGCCCACTATGGAAGAGCATGCCACCATGAAGTGCCCCATTGATCCCATGCCTTGTAAGCATTATTACTTGATTATTCTAATGATTTGTTGTACTAGAGGGCATTGGTACACATTGGATCTTATGCAGGACTGTAGGTGGGTCTTCATTTGGGGTTTGGTCTCCCAATACGGGGTCCTAGCCCTCCAGAGGGCCACAGTGGCACTCGTTGGGTGAGCATTGAGAGCCATGGTACTCCACCATGGTAGATATGACTTCATGGATCCCTAGTAGCGTTCATTGATTCCTTGTGTTCCACCTTTGGATGAGGATGATGCACCTGGTCCACCGTGCCCAACTAGCTTCACAGTTGCACCATACACTTGGCAAATGTTCCGGGATGCCCTCTGCTGTAGAGGGAGGGTTTATGTCATTACACTAGCCCTTACAGATGGTCTACATGCATATTTGATCCATTTGGAGACCCATGAGGATGTCCTTGTGCCCCTACACCCACTTGGGAGCACCACATGTTCTTGGTTGGAAAACAAGTGTCCAACCCTTTGTCCACTATGTTTGGAGTCTATTTCTACGTCATGGCACCCCTTGGACATCATCAGGCCTCCTCAAAGGCCCAACGACTCACTTTGTTGATCATTCGACCCTCTTGAGAGGCTTTCTTTACATTATTGAGTTATTTGGTGGGCTTGTCACCGATAGTTTTGTTATTATGTACATTATTTTATTTTACGGGCTAAATTAGGCCAAATTAACTAAATCGAATTAATTAGGAAGTGTATAAATATGAGTGTGATGAATCATTTTGATCATCATCACTTGGATTGGATCATTCTCTTTTGTGAGATTTTCGCTATTCTTTTTGGAGTGCGAAATTGGATGAATGGATGAATTTTGATGTTTGGATCTCTTCATTTTTGTTTTGGAGCCTCACTATTGGCGTATAATGATGATCGGATATACTCTTTCTTACATGTAAGTACTCTTTAACTACTATTTTGTTACTTTCTTATTGTCACATGCATGTTTTGGGGATTTTCGCTATACAAGGCTGAATTTACTGCTTTTCTTATGCGAAATTGTGGAAATTTGTCTTTTTTATAGCGTTGCATCATGTCATGGGCCATGTATGAATGGGTGAATGTTCCTAGAGATATTTTGTCAAAATTTTATCTTGATGACTCATCATATATTGCATATCGAAATTGTCATGCGAAATTTTTCCAGAGGCATCCTTGACTAAGTGAATTCATTCCAAGCATTGAAATATCCTTGACTCCATTTCTCTCAAAGGATTAGGCATTGATCTTCCATAGGTGATCATCTAAAAGCATATCTTTCTCACCTTCACCCTTTCTTTCTAGGCCTAGCCCTAATAGGTGAGCTAAGGCATCAAATTTCAAACGATTCACCCACTTAAAAAATTCGATCTCTTGCCATCTACTGTGCTGTTGTGTTTCCTAGAAGCCCTCCAAATTTGAAGCAATTCCGACGGTGGGATCTTGAGATATTCCAAGCCCTAGCTCCGAGATTGATTCTTGCCCTTGGTTTCTGTTGGCTAGTGACCTCATTAGGATCATTGCATCAAAATTAGTGAAAATTCCCCCTTTGATCCCCTTCTCCCCTTCAATTAGGTCAAAAACACCCTTGATTGATCAATTCCACCCCCTTGACCTAATTCTAGGTCCACTTGGTCCTGTGTGGTCCCACAACGAACTAAAGATAATTTCATAAAGACCATTTGGAAACCAAGTGTTCACAAAGGATTCTAGGACTAGGTCCCTCCTTTACAAGTCTCATTTGCAAACCCTAGCCCTTGAAATCCCCTTGGCCCTTCTTGGAGCTCAAGCAAGTAAACCATGCAATTGAGCCTCTCTTGTGAATAGGCCTTAGGGATCACTCTTTAGTTCTTCGTTGATTCATCCATTTGGTGATCCCCTTCGTACCGGGTCTCATCTCCTCCCATCGGTGAAAGTCTGTAAAGTTCAAGGATCCTTAGCTAAGGTGATAGTGGGTTATCGCTCTATTGTTGCCCTTGACCTAGTAGTTTCCCTTTTAGGATCCCCTCCTAGGACTCATGCTAGTTTGAGTGGTAACATTTTGGCACCGTTGTCGGGGAGGAAGCATGTCTACCTCCCTAGTGAATCATTGAGGAATTGATTCATTAACAACATTCCTAATATTCCTCTCGCGACTCCATTCATTGTCCAAACCCCTAGTTTACTTGATGGTGACAATATTCCTCCTTTAACTAGGGCCGCTGTAAGAAGGGGAGAATGAAATCCATCACTTGTTAGAACCACCGTTCTCCCCGAATTTGAAAACGTTAGTGATCCTACCCCAAAGATGGCAACTGGTTCTAGCACTGACCCAAAACAAGACCAACCCAAGATGATCATAAGTGAAAGGCATTTGATTAGTGTCTTTGCTCCTTTGAAGTTGAGTGATGATCCCAAACCATTACTTGAGAAATACAATAGATGGTTGCACAAATTCAATGGCGATGCTACCATAAGTGCCCGTGACTTTGTCGAAGATTTCTATTGGCACATGTCGCCTAGGATGATTTTTGATGAGGATAGGCTTATGATGCTTTTCGCTTTGTCTCTTAAAGGACAAGCAAGAGAATGGTACTTGAGTCTTCCCCCAACATGCATAGATGACTCTGATCCATTTGAAGATATGTTCATGAGAAGATGGTCATGTAATGCACAAGGAACCTTCAACATTGAAAAGTTCTTTGAAATAACTAGGGGAAGGGAAGACGTCTGAGAATTCATCCAAAAATTTGATAGGGTAGTCAAGGATATCCTTGACCATTTGAAGCCCCTCGATGCTAACATTCTTGACAAATTCATCAAAGCTGTGGGTGGTCACCTGACCTTTACATTAAGGGACAAGAAACGTTCAATGTTGGCTGAGGCTAAAGAAATAGCAACGGAAGTTGAAGATCTAAATAATTGCGAAGGAGGGTGAGCAAAAGAGGTGTCTCGAGTGTGGACTTAATATTTTTGCAAAGGTCTCATAGGTGGAGGTTGGGTGTATCCTCAAGGTTTTATGAATTTAGAAAATGAGGCGGTCGAACTACTCTCTACCTACCTCTCGGTGCTTTTGTTTTGTTGTGGCATCTGTCCCTCTAGTGTTGGAGTTCCAGGTGGTAGTACAAAGCCCTCCCTTATAATCATAGGGATGACCATCATCCATTGGGCTTCAAAGCAAATGATGCCCATCAAACAATGTCAAGGCTGACCTAGGGGCATGCTGGGTTCGCTGGGTACGTCATCAAAAATCCCAAACACCAAGCAAGGAGTGCTCAACATTTTAGCATCTGGGGGTGCTTTGAGATGTCAATCATCTATTGGAGTCATCAAAGTGCCCAATGCTCTGCTCTAGAGGGGCCATGCTACACTTGCAAGGTCATAACTGCTCTTTTGGAAATGTGGTACAACCTAGGCATGATGTGTGGTGGAGGCATGAAATGTGCCATCAAGGCCTTTGTTGCTCTCTGAAGGACCACCTTGAAAAACCATCTCAAAATCAATTGAAAGTTACCAATCATCAGGGACAATGGCCATAGGTGCATCATAGTTGACCATACTTAAATGTTAAGGGCATAATAATACTTCAAACTGGGATCACCTTCAAATATCTAAATAGACCAAGTCTTGTAAAAGTGTTTCCTACTCGTGTTAGGGATGTCTAAATGGTCAACCCTATTAGGTGCTTCTAGCCCCTAAGGGAAGGTGACATGTCCTAGGTCAACCCTTCAATTCATAAGTGTTTGTGATAATGGTGACAAAGGAGGGGAAATGCTTCATGGCTAGGTGCCATGGTCATGGGACCAACTGATGAAGGTCCATCGTCTCGAGTGTATGGATGTATGGAGGGAGAAATCGTGGAGGCATAAGTTACCCCTTTTCTTAGCGTGCTTTTTCCACCCCATTGGTGAACCTTTTACTTTTTTTTTTTATAATGCTTTTAATAGGGAGCATAACTCACGCGTCCAAGCTTCCTTTTAATGATATAGCATTGATTTACCCCTTAATGATGAGTTAGCTTCTTGCTCATCAGGGTTGGGACATGCAAAGGTTCCTTTATTATGTGATGGAGCATCTAGTGCTTTGGAATTGGGTGATGGCTAATGAGGGGGTTAGAGCTCATGCTAGGATTTTGCCCACACACTAATTAATGTTCCAGCCATCTTTTGCATTTAAAATTTTTTTTTTCTTTCATTGTGGCCATATTATGTATTTACCTTTCTTTTAGTTGTATCAAGTTATCAACCTCCAGGGCAAAGTTTTCGGCGCAAGCTCATGGATGAGGATATGAAGGTGCCAATCCCAATGAACCACTGACAACAAAGTCGAAGGATGGAGATGAAATTGGGGGAATGGTGAAAAGTGGCAAGTATGGAAAGGTTATGGAGTCTGGACATGCTACTTCAATCCAAGTTTCCCAAGTAGTGCCCCTTCTATAACCTTAAGGCCTCAGAGGAGGCCTCACTGGACTAGGGTCAAAAACTAACTCCCCATTGTAAGGTGAAAGGACAAGTTTATAGTCAAAATTGGTCAATCACCCAGATCACTCCTTAATCCATGTTAGAATGCCCAAAACATCAACTAAAAGCACATGACTGCAAAATGGTTAGAGTACCTGCTGAATGGTGACCCACCTTCCTTCAAGAGGTATGCTGGAAGGTGGGAGGTGTTTGACTGGTGCAAATGCGGAGTAATGTGGCATATCATCATATATTGAGCAATGTAGGGCTGCTGGCTGGCTGGCTGTCCAAAGTAAGAGAAAAAAAAATCTTCAATGGGGTTACTCATTTTTTGGTGGGTAACTGGAAGCATCATTTGAGCTGGAGGAGTGCTGCCCTAAAGAGCAGAAGAGAGTTTGTGAGGTGACGGTGGCCAACTGCCTAGTTACACAAGTCTATAATCTGGGTGCTTGGGACTTTCACACTTTTAAGTTGACAGATTTTGTGATGAAAAGCCCTAAAGCTAATAATTCACAGGGATTGGATTACTTCCAACATTTTATTCATGTCTTTGGTTTACTAAAATTTCCTCAAATTATTTGGTTGCTTTAGAATTAAAGTTTATATTAGTTCTTAAGTTGTTTTTGGATTTGAATATGGTAATCTACCAGCTATGTTCGTGATCATCTATGCTAGTATTTCAAAAGCTTTTAATTGTAGCAAGCATAAAAGAATGATGTTTACAGTTCATGATTTTGTTTGACAGGACGGGAACTTAAGTTTGGATGGTGGAACTGCTCTTGAAGAAGGCTATATAGGTTTGTTCATACGATTGCTTGGCCGAGACAATGCTCCACCTGACAAGGATCAAGCAATCAAGACACTTTGGCAACATTCAAATGGAGGAAAACAGTTTATTGATGAGATAGTCAAGTTTGATGGTAGTGTGATTTTGACTGTCAGCCATCTCTCATCAGATATGCCTTCAACTGCAGAAGCAGCTGCAGGCCTTTTACGGAATATCTCTTCAATCAATTCTTACAGGACACTAGTTTCTGAAGCTGGAGCAGTTGAGGAAATAGCTGGCTTGTTAACTAGACGTTCATTACCCCCAGAGGTAAAATGAAACCACTGCAACTTTGAATTATCTTATAAATTCCAAAATGTAAGGAAGATTCTATTCTGAGCATGTCACTGTACAGGTAAAGGAGCAAAGTATGTGCGTCCTTTGGAATTTGTCAGTTGATGAGAAGCTCAGAGCAAAAATGGCAAATTCAGAACTTTTGTCAGCTATTATTCAGGCACTCAATGATTGCAAAGTTGGAGTAAAGGAGGCAGCAGCTGGAGTCTTGGCAAATTTAGCTATGAGTGAGTGTAATCATTGCGTCATGGTGGAAGCTGGGGTTATTCCAAAGCTGGTGATTGCTTCATTTATCTTTTTATCTGGATGTCACCATGAATGGTCTACCTAAGGCAATATTTTATGGTTTGGATTTATATCTAAATGCAAAGAATTTTGAATTCCAAAAGGAAATGAGCTGAATTTGTTTCTCACTCTAAGCATTTTCAGTTTTATTGCTTATATAAGTTCTAACTTCTACCTGCAGGCAAATATTTTGAAAGACAATAAAAATGCATCAAAGGTTGCAAGACGAGAAGCAAGAAATGCCTTACTGGAGTTAGTGACAGACAGTTATCACAAGCTTCTTGTTATAGAGGAAGGTCTGGTTCTAGTACCTTTGATTGATGCGAGTGCATTTAGATTCTTCAAGCCTTGTGTTAAAGTTCCAGATTCTTTACCTGAGGGTGTTGACATTAAAGAAGCATTTTCAACTCATTGTGGATTTGGTGCTGGCCAACTTCTTCCGGAGTTGAATGCTAAGTTTATTCGGCATGAACTTGACAAGACATCGAGGATGGTGATAGAGATGCACGGGCAGCAGCAGTTCCTTGCACAGATTGAAGTTTCAGAAAAGGATGAAGGAACCAAACCTCAGACATGGACTGCATCAGAACTGAGGGTTACTCTTATGCCATGGTGGGATGGGATTGCTCGCTTAGTTTTTATACTTGTTCTTGATGATTTATCAGCTGTTGAACGAGCTGCATATTCAATTGCTGATATTTGCATCAATGAAGAAATGCGAATTGCAATACAGGAGGCTGGAGCGATTCCACACCTTGTACGGTTGCTTGGACACCAATGTGAGGCCCTGAAAGTTGCTGCAACATTTGCTTTGGAGAGGCTTTCTTTGAGGTTTTTTTCATTCTATCTTTAGATCTTGCTCCCCTTATTTCTGTCTGGTAAAGCAATACACAAATGATCTGTGCCAAACTAGGTAGTTGAGCTTGTTATACTTGAAGGTCAGTAATAGGTATTGTATGGTGGAAGAATAAATTTTAGGAATGCATTAATGAGACGCAATGCTAGAAATGTGTATAATTGTGCATTCAGGAAGGCTTGTCTTAACTTTTAAATCATCTGAAGTATGATCATTATGGGCATGGATACTGTTTAGGTGGGTTTTCCCTCCTTAAATATAATATATGTTGCAGCTATGAAGTCCGCAGATCAATAGAATCACATGGTGCTGTGGACCTCTTAATATATATTCTGAAGGAAGACGTTTTCTCTGATAACCTCACAGAAAAGGTAGCATTCTAATCATTGTAGTCTTATGTTCTTGAGAATGCATATTGGTGATACCATATGCATCCTAACAATTAGATTTAGATTTGAAGTATTAGTCATTTTATTTCATCCTGATTGAACCTTGTATTATAGGTTGTCACTATACTGTCCCGGTTGTTACAATCTGGTGAAGAAGTGAAAGTCATGGTCAGTGATCATAACTTCTAGCTTATTAATTAGTGCTAAATCTTTTTATTGGGTTCCCTTATATCACTTTGGCAATTTCACAAGCTCAGTTCATTAGTTAACCTGTTTTGTAGATTCAATCTCGAGTGGTTCCTGGATTACTGGATATTATGAACTCAGAAAGCACAACTGCAGAGGCAAAGACTGAAGCAGAGGGCATTCTTGATGAAATTTCAGCCATGAAATTTAGAACCAGGTATGGAGGAGATTGGCACTGACTCTTTTGTTCTTGCAGAAAAGGGAGAATGCTAAAATAAATGAAGAGACACCATATGTTGGTTGCCTAAAAACATTGACAAAGGAGTCTCTGCTCTAAAGATGGAAATCACTGTGCCAGGGTTAGACTTCCTGGTACATAATTATTGATATCAGAGAATTATCATAATATCTTGTTGGTTATTCACAGGTTACTTTTTCCAAAATAATTCGATAAGAATTTTCTAGCTGGAAAATAACCATAATTGTGAGCTTGTTATTCAATTACAAAATCTCTTACCTTCCCTTCTCATTTCTCTTATTAGAGCAATTCCCATTGTTGTCGCACAAAATGTCTAGGCACCGTGACAACGACTCAAATCGGGCACTGTCACCCTGATCCCCAATCTCTCCGTTTAAGCTATCTCCCTACAACAGGGTAAGGGGGGTAGACCCTATGAAAATAGAATGACGGAGAACTAGTTGGAAACCAGCTAGTTTGGGAGACAGTGAAACGACCAAGTACTTGATTTAGATTTAGCAAGATTTATAGGATTTAATTAGATTTTAAGCAATTGATGGCAGCGCCTTATGGAGTCAAGTATCTTGCTAGGAAATTTAGGACGAAGTAATTGATTTGCAACCGCTGCTTGGATGAATGACTATCTTATATGAAGCGCAGATCCTAAAGCTAATATGAGATCCAAGAATCTGGGTTAATTTTAGTTAAATGCCTATTTCAGTTTTAACCCTTCGATCCTTTCTATATTGAGTTTGATTTCGTAGTAATTCGCAGAAAGAAGATAAGATGAAGCACACTAAGGTGTGATTAACGATATCTCTCTTGAAAATCTAACATACCCGGTGCCTCCGGCACTGTAGAGAGCTGTGGCTCTGACAACTGCAAGGTCACTGTTTTAAGTACTATTAAAAGCAGGCTTCTCAAGCAAAGATGGATGGATACCTATCTCTCTATTGACCAAGTTTATGCTTGGAAGTAAATTTTAGCTATGCACAACTAACTTAATATGCAAATGCACGAGATGATTAGAAGATGAGATGAAGTTAGATTCAAGGATGAAAAGTGCTTATGCTACGATCTGATTTAGAGTTATATATCAAAGCCCTTAATTGTCAAAATGAATGTTCACTTCATTAAACAAAGATTGAAAGTTAAACTTCTTAGCAATATCATAATTAGACCACAAGCTTACTTCAAATCTTCTAGAATTAGTTATATATCAATGTCCTTAATTGTCAAAATGAATGTTCACTTCACTAGACAAAGATTGAAAGATAAACTTTTTAGCAATATCATAATTAGACCACAAGCTTACTTCAAATCTTCTAGATTCTTTCAAATGCAATTATAGCTCAAAGAGAACACAAGTGTCTTCACAAATTAATATTAGATGCTCGAAAAATACTCAGTTTATGAAACAAAAGACATACATTTTATCACAATTCCATGACAGAGTACTTAATTTTCAGAAATTAGTTTTTAGGACAGCAGTAAGGAAATCTTTATGACAGTAACAATATGACAATGAAAACAGTAAGCTATCAATGATATCTTTATGCCAAAAATTTACCGAACTTTTTCCAAACTTGCCCACATGAATTATAAAAAATTTTCAGCCTGTTATGATGTGATTTCTAGAATTATATCAGATCTGATATACCTATTACAACCAACAATTAAAACATGAAATAAGCCTAATGATGAATGCCCAACTCAAGAAATTAATTCCTTAATGTATTAGACAACTTAGAAACTGATTTTAGGCTAACCCGCATGAAATTTTGCCATTGTTATATTTCAGACTTCAGAAACAAAATTATTCAGAGATAACAGTGACCCAAAATGTAAATCTAGGCCAAATTTTTGATACACATCAAACGTAAATAACTTATTAATGTATTTAACAATTTTTTAGTTAATTTCAAACCACTTAAATGTGTTTTTCGCCACTATTAGAAAGGTATATGATTGTTGTAGCAAACAGTGAGGAAAAATATGGTTTAGAGATCAAACCCTTAGGCCCTAGGCCTTGAAAGATCACTTGTCCAAGTTGCCAAAAAAAATTCAATACCTGAAACACAAATTTTTACCAAATTTTCTGCAAAAACTCACCAATAGTTAGCTTCAGAAAATCAAACATTCAAATTAGCAATGGAGCAAGAGGAATCTAGGGCCAATGAGAGCTAGCACTAAGGCCCAATAGAACTAGCGTTGGGCTAAGAGAAGACATATTTGGGCTTAGGAGCCCCAAAACTTGAAACTCTTCTTCTGGAAAAAAATATTTTGTTTCAGATCTTCAGATTTATTGCAAAATATTTTATGGCTTGCCTTGCAAAAATATTTGGGACAAGATATTGTTCTCCAGGGCCTAGATCTGTCTCAAAACCCCTAGATCTGCTTGAAAAAATCTTAAATCTGAAGATTTACTTGGCTGATTCCCAGATCTATTGCTGCAAACAATCTTTGAGCCCAGATCTTGCCTTCCAAGGTCTAGAATTAAGCTCAAATCTGAATATTTTCTTGGCTAATTTCTCAGATCTATTCTTGCAAACAATCTTTGAGCCCAGATCTTGTTCTCTAGGGTCTAGATCTAGTTCAGATCTAAAGATTTTCTTGGCTGATTTCTCAGATCTATTCTTACATAAGTGAAAAGAGAAAAACCCAATACCTAATATTTACAAAATTAGAGAAAATCCCAAAAACCCAAGTGTTAAAATTCAAAAATATGTTACAAAATTTCAGATCTACACAAGTAAATAACAGATCTATACAAATAATTTATAGGTCTATACAAATAATTTACAGATCTATCAGATCTGAGGAGTATGAGTCCAACTCCGCTTCCAGATCTGATAATCTAAGGCTCTTAACAATTAAATCTATCAAAATTTTCACAAAATATTTAAAAGATTTTGAAGTTTTAGAGAGGTACTAGCCTAAAAACACCTTGCAGAAAAAGATTATCGTTAGATAAATCTTAAGGCTTATATGAAGTAGGCTCTTTAGAAAATATGTGTTGAGAGTTGGCTGGTCCAACCGAAGACTATCTCCAAACGCTCAATGAGAACCTGAGAGATCTTCTGCAAACACTAGATCAACTATCAAATCAAGTAGACAAATAGAACAACAATAAAATTCTAAAGAAATAGAGATACTTGCTACTTCAATCAAAATTAAAAATGTTATCTTAGATCCAACAAATTGAATAAGATACATGTATTCAGATTATTCTAAGAGAGCTATTGATTGATAGTTTTCACATAATATTAAGCAGAAATTAAAACAATGTTACCCTAAATTCATGAAGAGGAACACTACAGCACGTTGAAACCGCAAAGACTTTTGCATTAATTCAAAAAAGTATACAAGAGAGCTTGAGAGCTTCGTACACGATCCAGAGATCAGATGAATTCACTGACAAATGACTTCCTATTTAAAGATAAATTTTCCAACGGCTAGTTCGAGTGATCTTTGTCAAAGCAATCTCGATCGTTGACGAGGATCAAAATTTCTTTTAATCTCATCCGTCAAAATTTTGAATTCTTGAAGAAATTCGAATTTTCAATTAAATGCATTTTAATTAATTCAAAAATCAAAATTTTGAATTAATTTTCTCAAAATTTTGACTTTGACTTAACCCTAGGGACCAAAAGCTTAAAATTTAGCAAAATAATTAATTTACCTTAGTCTCAAGACCTTCAAAAATTTGATTTTTTTAAGGACCGACGAATTTTGCCTTTGGAGAATTTAAATTTATCTAGGACTTATAAATAATTAAATTTTTTGCTTAGCATTTTAATTAAATTTTGGCCAGAAAATTTAATTAATTAACCTATGAGGGGATAAATTATCTTTCCAACCCTCAAGACACTTTACATCATGATTTTCATATTTTTTACATCTCAAAGGGGAAAACGCATTTGTAAAAGATCCTCACAGACTACCCATTTCTGCGACACAAATATAATTAAGCGGAAAACTTTGCTGACCATTCGAGAATGGATCGGTGAGACAAAAAACCTCTCGGAATGTAGATCTTCACCAGAAAAGTAGGTTTACCTAGGCAATTACATACACGACACGGATCTGCTGATATTATTTACATTATACACATGCATAATGAGTTTACATTATAACATGATAATCAGACTGATGATGATAGCTGAATGGCACGGACACGTCGATTAGGCGCTATCCCTTTTGCAAAAAAAGGGGTGTACTGTTATGGGTCGTTGACACGAAGTGGTCAACACCCATCTTCATTGGCTTTTCTTAACACTGCACATTGTAAATCAATACTTGATAATGTTGATTTTTCAAGACTTTCTAATCCGATAATTACTTCCATTGATTTCTTAATTATTCCTTCTTGTGTCACATTTATCATGAAGCAACCATACGTAGAAAATCTCAACTGTAAAGCTATAATGACAATAGGATCATGAAGAGATGGCTAAACACAAAAGACACCAAATTTTACCCTGGGAAAACCTTAACTATGTGAAAATTCCAATACCGGAATCTTATTGCAGCAATTGGTATTATTTCACCTAATTGTTAATTAATTTAACAATTTATTTGCTACGACAAATATTGAAATAAACACACTACTACCTTCACAAATAAACTTCTGCAGAAAAATAATGCGCTAGAAATTGAGAAATGCTAGCATACACACATAAAATATGAGACAATTATTTTTGGACAAATGTACCCAGAAAAACCCAACTTGGGAGAATCGGTGCAGCAATGAGGGTTTTTTATTATTAAGCAACAGTGAAAATCTGAGGACAATCTGGATGCCTGAAACTAGAAATCCATAGCAAGAAAATCTGGGAAAAATTATTGAAGGGAATTTACCCTTCCTCCATAAGCAATTTCGACACAACTTGCCTATAGAAAAAGACCTCATGAAGCTTTTGTGTAACCCTCTACACTGGACTACGCTGTCACTATGACGTTTAGTCTCCAACTTGTCTCTGATGAAGTCGTTCTACCTTTTGCTGCTGAGAAATTCGTCTCTTTGGCCCTTTGGATCCTTTGCCAGGCCTCTGGATCTAAGAACGATTTTCTCTCCAGCAAATCGAACTGCCCTCTCTGAACCTACTGCACAGAGCTCTGCGTTGCCTCATTGGGATAACTCGACCCTCTTGCTACTGCCTCTCCGGATCTGGAAAACTTCCTTCGGATCACTGTCCCTGTCCCTCACTCACTACGTCGATCTCTAGCTCTTTCTCCGACAACTGACTACTACTACTCAGGAAATCAATCTGCCAAGAAATCGAATTGCTCAAGTCTGTTCTCCACTGCCACATCGATCTCTTCTTATAATACACTGTTGGAGCACCAATGATTAAGATAAAAACTTAATCAATGACTAAGATCATCTCTAAATCGATATGTGTGAGTTTCTAGATGATTCTCACCTTATCTCAATTAATATTGATTAATTAACCATATTCCCTAACTTTTGACTTAGGAAATATTTAAAAATCGATTAATAATCTAATTGAGACATATATATATATATATTTTAATTTCAGTGGGAAAAAATGCTTATTCTTTATATTAATAAAAAAAGATAGTACATTTGCATAGTATTCCAGTCTTTCTGTTATAACATCCTATTGTATCTTGGATAAAATCCTTAAAAGACATATCCAATATAGTTTCTACTATTCATCATATAATTCCTATGCCTATAAACAAGAAAACAACTACCTTATCAACAAAAATACAGAAAAATGGTAGAGTTCTCCTTCCCAGGATCTACTGATAATTCTTTAGATTTTCCAGAATTGAGACATTTTTAGGCGGAATTTCCAGAAATGATTTCTGGGTTTTGGAGATCTCATGCATTGTAGCCTCTCCACCAAATTTCATCGCTAGAACACATCCGATGCTACAAAAACTAACACTCCCTCTTAGTGAGGAATTTGTTCTTGTTAAAATTGGCAACGAGGGCAAAACTTCATGTGGGTCATCTTATTCATGGCTGATAATATTTTTTAGATTTCTCTCGTCGAGAGGTGTAGGATTGATATAAAGATCATCCGATTCTAATAAGTATTCATGGAGATATGAATTTATTTTGATTATGGAATTATTATCAAGACGACCTACAACTCATGTAGGCTTAGAAGCCCAACAGTGGCATCTATTCAAACACCAACATTGTGTATAAATACAGAAGGAATTTTCCTTATTTGGACTCACTCATCTCATCACATCTCTCTCTCTCTACTGCGCAGAAAAGAGTCTCTTCTCTACTACGTAGAAAATGGTCTCTCTCTCACACATGTGAAGCTGGAAGCTGTTGAACCTGAAGTTGCAACTGCAGATCCAAAGTTTGACCAGCGTTGACCATCAAATCTCCTCCTTAGAACTGCGATGTAGGTCCATCTGGATGTCCTCTGAAAGCCGCAACTTTTGGTGTTGGAATCAAGTCAATCCGACGGACGGTTTGCAAGATATCGACTGCCCTAGTTTGAAGGAAGCTGTTGAAACTGAAGCTACAACTGCAGAAGTAAAGTTTGACCTGCGTGGACTATAAGATCTCCTCATCTGAACTGCGTTGTAGGTTCATATGAACTTCCTCTGGAAGCCGCAACTTTTGGTGGTGGAATCATGCCGATCCGACGGTTGGTTTGTGAGATATCGTCTGCCCTAGTTTGATGATGAAGCCGCTAATGCTGATGCTGCTGATCTAAGGTTTGCTACTGTTGATATAAATCAGATTTATTGTACTATTTCTCTTTGCTAAATTATTGAAGATAAAAGAAGATTTGATCAAAGGGTTTCCCCACAAATTGTGGGGTTTGTCCCTAGCTAGCCGCCACATCTTATGTCTCTTGTCTTGGCTTCTTTTCTGTCGATCGTTTAATGTTCTATCTGCACTTTACTATATGTACATGTGATTGCTAATCTGTGGAATATAATAAGAAAAGAAGTAAACTGTTATAAGCATAGAACATACCATAACTTAACATGGTATCAGAGCTGAGGT
>APFE031278789.1:183625-211206 GCA_000404065.3 Pinus taeda
AGTGATGGCAAGGTACGTATATGGAAAAATAATGTTAAAGATGCCTTTACTCTTGGGTTTAGTGTTGATTCATTATATCAGGTCGATGGAAGTCCGCTAGGTGTCATGTCTTATGACACATCTGTTCAATTCGAACTTTGGCATCGGAGGTTTGCCCTCCCTTCATTATAAAGCTATACTCGGTGTAAGACAAATGGTGACAGGGATGCCCGAATTCCAAGTAGAGAAAGAAGGTGTATGTCCAGGATGTGTCGAAAGAAAGCTCAAAAGGGGACCATTCCCCTCAAGCCAAAGCAAGACTTCCGATATATTACAGTTGGTTCACTCAGGCATATCTGAGGCTGGCATTAAGAGGGAGACTACTACACCACATACTCTTGAGCAGAATGGTGTGGTGGGAAGGAAGAACCGTACGATTGTGGAAGCTGTCCGGGCCATGCTACATGATCAAAGACTTCCGAAGTTTCTATGGGTTGAAACTACAAACACCGCCGTATATGCATAAAATCGATGCCCTCATCAAGCATTGGGTTCCAAGACTCCTAAAGAAATGTTCACCACCGGTCAAAGGGAAGTCATAATTTGTCATGATGTCACCTTTGACGAAGATATGGCTCTCAGCAAGGTGGGCAATCTTCCGACCCTGAGGAGCTCTCAAGAAGTCGACACCAGGGAACCAAAAGAAAAGGATGATGAATCAATGCCTGATGTAGAAGAACCCATGGATCCGATTGATCCTCATCCACATGAGCCTTTCTCTTCTAGGAAGAGGCCTTCATGGCTTAGGGGGATACTTGATGATGCTGAAGGACATGTTGCACCCTGAGGAACCTTCCGTCAAAGTAAGAAACCTATCAGGTATCAGGGATACCTGACCATCATGAGCACGATCATACAAAATGAGCCTTCATCATTCTCAGATGTTGTCAGGCATCAAGTATGGAAGGATGCTATGACCATAGAATATGAGTCTATTATGGAGAATGATGTCTGGGAAGTTGTTCCCAGACCCCGGACAAGACAATTTTTACTTGTAAATGGATTTACAAGATAAAGCATGCGGTAGATGGAAGTACGGAAAAGTATAAGGCTCGTTTTGTTGCTCATAGTTTCTCCCAGAGGGAAGGTATAGACTATGATATTTGCACCTGTTGCCAGATATACGACCATCCGCTTGATCATAGCCCTTGTGGCTTCACAAGGATGGAACCTACATCAGATGGATAGACCGCGTTCTTGCACGGTTTGATCAAGGAAGAGGTCTAGGTGGAGCAACCTGAAGGATTTGAGATTTATGACTGAAAATACCATGTATGCAGGTTGAAGAAGGTTCTCTATGGGCTGAAGCAAGCACCTCGAGCATGGTATGAGAGGATCGATAGCTACTTGATGAAGCTGGGATTCACTAGGAGTGAAGCCGATCCTAACCTTTACCTTAAGGTTGGAGATGACAAGCCTCTCAGAATGGTGTTGTACATGGATGCCCTTTTTTTTAACAGGTGCATACCCTCTCATTCACAAATGTAAGAGGGAGTTGGCTTTTGAATTTGAAATGAAGAACGAAGGACTTGAAGTGTGGCAGAAGCCAAGGGAAATTTTCCTATCTCAAGGAAAATATGTGGTGAAGATTCTGAAAAGATTTGGTATAGAGGACTGCAAGCCTGGATCGATAGCTACTTGATGAAGCTGGGATTCACTAGGAGTGAAGCCGATCCTAATGTTGGAGATGACTACGTGGATGACCTTTTTTTTAACAGGTGCATACCCTCTCATTCACAAATGTAAGAGGGAGTTGGCTTCTGAATTTGAAATGAAGAACGAAGGACTTGAAGTGTGGCAGAAGCCAAGGGAAATTTTCTTATCTCAAGGAAAATATGTGGTGAAGATTTTGAAAAGATTTGGTATAGAGGACTGCAAGCCTGTGACTACCTCGAGGATCTTAACTTTCAGAAGCTATATGGTAGTGATGTCGGACCAGATTTGGGAAATGCCTTTGAGTTTCAAAAACTCATTCGTGTTGATGTTCTTGGTGAACCTCCGTCCGAACATATGGTTTGCAGTTAGCATTGTGGGCTCATATTTGGTTGAGCCTCACTAGATTGGTGCTAAGAATCTTCTGAGATGTTTTCAGGACACAATCTGTCATGGATTGAGATACACTGCCGGAAATATGAAACTGCATGATTATTCGAATGCTGATTAGGCAGGTAGTTTGGAGGATCACTGAAGCACTTTTAGTGCTGTTTCTCTTTGGATTCTGCTTCGATATAATGGATGAGCAGGAAGCAGAAGTCGGTTGCCATAAGCACCGCCGAAACCGGATATGTATCTACGAGTATGAACTCGTATGAAGCTGCTTGGTTGGGGAAGCTCTTCAGTGAGCTGTTTGAACACATACCACTGTGATTCTCTGTAACAACCAGATGTGGGATTTGATTACTGAGGAATACCGTATTCGTCAATTGCTCTAGCAGATAGACATCATCTAGGATATGGTATGTCGATGAGCAAGGAGGCTCCATCGCATTAAGATGATGTACAGGCCGATACACCTTTTCAAAGCCCCAAGGAAAGATCTAATCTGTGATTTTCCCAAACGACTTGGAGTCGTCAAGAAACCCTTGTACAAGGGTCCTGCATGTTACATACATTGAGCTCTGGGAGCTCTAAGGGCTTGCGTTTCTTACTGGAGCAACATACGACCACAGGGTGACTCACCCTCTCCTGGTGGTGCGCATTGGAACAAGATGATTCGCTCTCTTGTGGGACAAGATGATTTGCTCTCTTGTGGAATAGGATGATTCGCTCTCCTGTGTAGCAGGATGATGTGTTCTCTTGTGAGGCCTGGATTAATGTGTTCTCCATGGCGATTGTAGCAGGATGATGTGCTCTCCTGTGAGGGAGGCCTGGATTGATGTGCTCTCCATGGCGATTGTAGCAGGATTGATGTGTTCTCTCGTGAGGCCTGGATTGATGTGTTCTCCATGGCGATTGTAGCAGGATTGATGTGTTCTCCTGTGCGGACAGAATTGATTAGTTCTCCTGTCACGGCATCCTACCCATGTAGTCTGGGACTCATGGGAAGTACCTCTCATCTGATCAATGAGAAGGGAAATGAAGTTAGGGACCATAATAGTACCGATGGATGCATCGTTGTATCTATCGTACTCCCTATGCTAGGATGACCTCCATTGATCTGGGATCAATGATACTGGTTTGGGACCAGTGGTAGGAGTTGTACCATACTATGACACTGACTTCGAGTCGGTTGAGACTGGTTTGGGACCAGTGGTACATACTCTGAGATTGACTTTGTGTCAGTGCAGTACTGGTCTGGGACCAGTGAGAGTGGTACATACTATGACGTTGACTTCGGGTCGGTTGAGATTGGTCTGGGACCAGTGGTGCACTCTCTGAGACTGCGATAATATTTTGGGACTAGTGGTAGGAGTGGTACTTACTATGAAGCTGACTTCGGGTCGGTTGAGACTGGTCTGGGACCAATGGTACGCACTCTGAGACTGACTTTGAGTCAGTGGAGGATGATACTGGTTTGGGACCAGTGGAGTTGTACTCACTATGACGCTGACTTCGGGTTGGTTGAGAGTGGTCTGCGACCAGTGGTACATACTCTGAGACTGACTTTGAGTCAATATGATACATCCTCGATCATTTCTTCTTCTTCATAATTCGGACAAAAGCAAAGCAGAACAGAACAATGCAAGAGCAGAGCAGAACAATACAGATCAGTACAGGGCAGAACAAGACAAAGAAAAACAGGCAGAATAGAGCAGATCAGGGCAAGGGTCAAGTTGTACATGGCAATGAATTTGATGGATGAATAGTAACGACTGATAGACAGATTGCAGATGAAGTTCTCCCTAGCTAAGAGGGAGTGTTAAAATTGGAAACTAGGGCCAAAACTTCATGTGGGTCATATTATTCATGGCTGATAATATTTTTATTAGATTCCTCTCATCGAGAGGTGTAAGATTGATATAAATATCATCCAATTCTGATAAGTATTCATGGAGATATGAATTTATTTTGATTATGGAATTATTATCAAGCCGACCTACAACTCATGTAGGCTTAGAAGCCCAACAGTCGCATCTATTCAAACATCATCATTTGTGTATAAATACAAGAGGACTTTTTCTCATTTGCACTCACTCATATCATCACATCTCTCTCTCTACTGTGTAGAAAAGAGTCTCTTCTCTACTGCGCAAAAAAGGTCTCTCCCTCACACATGTGAAGTCGAAAGATGTTGAAACTGATGTTGCAACTGCAGAAGTAAAGTTTTACCTACTTGGACAAGAAGAAATCCTCATCTGAACTATGTTATAGGTTCATCTGAACCTCCTCTAAAATTCGCAACTTTTGGTGGTGGAATCAAGTCAATCCGACAAACGGTTTGCAAGAAATCGATTGCCCTAGTTTGAAGGAAGCTGCTGACACTGAAGCTGCAACTGCAGAAGTAAAGCTTGACCTGCGTGGACTAGAAGATCTCCTCATATGAACTACACTGTAGGCTCATCTGAACCTCCTCTGGAAGCCGCAACTTTTGATGGTGGAATCAAGCCGATCCGAAGGTCAGTTTGTGAGATATCGTCTGCCCTAGTTTGATGATGAAACCGCTAATGCTAATGCTATTGATCTAGGGTTTGCTACTGCTGATATAAATCAGATTTATTGTATTATTTCTCTTTGCTGAATTATTGAAAATAAAAGAAGGTTTGATCAAAGGGTTTCCCCACACATTGTGGGGTTTTTCCCTAGCTAGCTGCCACATCTTATGTCTCTTGTCTTGGCTTGTTTTTTGTCAATTGTTTAATGTTCTATCTGCACTTTACTTTATGTACATGTGATTGCTAATCTATGGAATATAATAAGAAAAATAAGCAAACTGTTATAAGCATAGAACATACGATAACTTAACAACAAGTAACTGTCAATGTGGATATACTAGGCTCGAGAAACTTGTTTCAGTGCTCATCTCTACTCATTTATGTTGAACGCTCTTGAATCTAAAAGAAAAAGAATTTTACATCATAAGGGAGCTAAAGCTACCACCCTCTATCAATAGGCGATATCTACTTACTGCAAGGGCAAGGATCACACTCTATCCTATTGACCTAGGAAAATAGGCAATATCTACTCAAGGATCACACTCTATCCTAACGTCTAGTGACAATAGGAGAGAAAGACTTGAGGATCACACTCTGTCCTATTGTTCGTTGATCCTCCATCAAGACCCTTAAGAGTCAAGTGGTAGAACACCTGCATTCAAGGGTTGAAAGAGAACGAGCACCACATGGGTAAGGATACACACCCTATCTCAAGTCACATCAACCCATTGGCCAGATGGGGAGTTCCAATCCCAACAAGTCCATCTTGTGGGTAGGATTCCAACTGGGGTATACTTTGTTAAAGTGACAATATGTGAGATTGACTTACCACATGGATAAGGATACACATCTTATCCTATTTTCTAGAGGTATCTCAACCCCAGGAGCCCTTACTGCTACATTCCCATCTTGGGAGCTCAATAGGGGGGAATATCTCACTCAGTGTTCTCGATCAACCTAGACCCTTACCTAAGAGGTCACATCCATCAGTCCAAGTTGCTCTCTGAAGACCAAGAACTTCCCTTTCAGTAAAGCCTTGGTGAGTATATTTGTTATCTTCTCATCAATTGAAATATGATGGAGCCTCACTGTTCCTCTTTGTACCATTTCTTGTATATAATGATACATGATCTCAATATGCTTGCAGTTATCATGAAATACGATATTCTCTACCAAATTGATCCCACTCTTATTGTCATAGTATATCACGGTCATATCAAGGACCTACTTAAGCAACTCTTCAAAGAGATTCTTCAACCAAACTGCCTCACAACTAGTCATTCTAGCAGTGATCTAATAATGAGATCTTAGACAATTATTAAGGTATTACAGACTCATGTGCATGCATTTTCCTATGTTACTTTGTGCAATGGATTGATAAGATTGCGAAATACATAGACAATGAAGCAATTAAAGAACATAATAGACAAACACACATAAACACAAGAAGTTTAATAAGGATTTCACCCAACACTCCTGGGCTACGTTTCCTGGTCCAACCTTCAGTGGTGACCTCTCTATTATGTCTTCAAAAACAGAGTTTTACAAAAGTATGAGCTCAATTTGAGACTCAACACACAACAGTTACAATGGCAAGAGTTATTGTTGAACCCCTCAAGCCTCTCTGAGTACACAGACTCTCTCTATCACTCTTTGTCTCTGTCTTTGCTCTGTCTCAACACTGCCTGCCCTGTTTTCTGTTAATCTGTGGCTTTAAAGCCAATCGGCGCTATTTGTTCATTTCACCTTCTCGGGCTCTCTGGCTTCCCGACCTCTATCCACTCAGATCCCCCTCTAAGCGTTAGCAATCATTGCTAAATGCTTTCAACGATGGAGGCCACCTGTTCTGTAATTGAATGGATCATCGGGCCTTTGAAATCCCCGGAAACAACGTTTTCTGTGTTCATAGAGAAATACACTAAAAACTGTGAAAAATCGCCAACTTTCTGTTTATCAGATTTGAAATGTTATCAATTCCACCTTATAACTCCTATCGGTCTGCCTATTATATCGACATCACATCTCCACCATTGATCTAGGAGATCCAGATCCAATGGCTTTGGTTCATTTCGGGCGGCTCTTTCGTACGGGGGTTAACCGCCCAATAAGGGTGGTTTTCTCTTTCCTTAGCTTGGACACATGGTAGCCAGTGTATGGGATTGGGTGGAGCCAGGCCCAAACTACTTACCACCTTTGGCTTGCCCGAAATCCATCTTGTATCGTGATTTCCCTTTTATATTTTAAAATACATTAAAATATGAAATCCCGCTCATATCAGAGTTGAAACAATATATGTTTGCATTAACAAACCCTTTCGGGTCCAGTTCCATTGCTCGTCGCTTTGTTCTTTGCATTTCGTATATTTAACAAAAACACAAAATACATGGGAAAAGCCCTATTTCCTAGACCTCAAAATATATCGAATATCGTTCATAACCCCGTCGGGTCTAGATATATATCGCAAGTCGCGTATGTATCAACCCTCGCTCCGTGGTGTTGCCCCGTTGTGACTTTGCGATGTGACTTGTCACAATCGCATATTACATGAGCACTCAGGCCGTTGAAAGCACTCCATTGTAATCTGCTGATGCGATATGGTGGGTTAACCTGGGTTGTCAATCTGTGTGCTTGATCAACAGTCCTCCTTGACCCGTTGATCGTTATCACAACATTTATATGGTCGCCTCTGATAAGCTCCATCTACCACCACCGATTGCGATTTGCCATTTAGATCTAGACCGTTGATCGACCAAATACGACGACTCCTATGCATTGCTCCTTTCACCTCCGATAAGCTTGTTTTTCCATGAATTCTTCATGTTTTTGCCTCCCGATAGTGTAATCTGATTTTCTAAGACTTCTTCTTTTGCGATTGTTTGATTTTTTATTTGAAGACTTAGAGGGTTTTCTAGGATCCACTTGGATCATGCCTTCCCACTGAAAAAGGCTTTTGGACCACCAAAAGTTGGCTTTTAAGCATTAATCAAGTGAGGATACAGCTTCCTCACTTGTCCAATCTCTATCCATCTTGTACTACTTGGTTTTGAACCTTTGAGTCCAATTCTGAGGTACTCAACATCCCCTTTGCACGTAGTTCTCACCTTCCTATCCAGAACTATATCTTCCTGCAACTCATTGATATATTCAGGCAACAGATCATCAATAGAAGGCAACTAACTTTGCTATTCATGATATTCAATCAATGAAGGTTCAAATAGTCTCAAATTTTATGCATTAACCACTACATAGATGTGCATGTAAGCTGGAAAATCAAGGCGAAAAGCATTCTCACCAATTTTCTCAAGTATCTTGAAAGGCCCATACCTTATTGGCTTCAGCTTCTTTCCTTCACCTTGCATTCTGTCTTCGTTGATGTACAACCAGACTTGATCATCAACTTGGAAGCTATGTTCAATTCGATGCTTATCATGCCTTGCCTTGTACTTGGCTTGCACTGCCTGGTGAATTTCTTAGATCTGTTCAATGAACTTGGTTGCTTTGTCCACATCACTGTATCCATCAACTGCTATGTATTTACTAAAGAAAAAATCCAAGGGAGACCTTGGTATAAAACCATAACAGGTCTCAAAAGGAGATCTTTGTGTAAAAGAATGTTTGGCATGATTGTAAGCATGTTGCACATAACATAAATGTTCATCCCAAAGCTTGGGATGCTTGTTACAATAACCCCTGAGAAACTGGATCATTGTCCTATTGACTACCTCTGTTTTGCCATCTATTTGTGGATGAAAGGTTGTGCACTTCTTCAGTCTGGTGTCCATCAACTCCCACAGACTTGACCAAAACTTCCCAACAAATTGGGAATCTCGATCAGATACTATGGAAGTGGGTAACCAAAAATGCACCTAGACATGCTGAAAGAACAACTTCGATGTTTGTTCAGCTGTAATTTGTTTGTTACAAGGTATTAAAATACACATTTTGCTGAATCTGTCCACAATAACATATAAATAGTCATGACCTTTTCTAGATTTTGGCAATCCCCCAACAAATTCCATGGAAACACTTTCCCAAGGACGATAAGGAACTATTAGTGGAGTGTACAAGCCTAATTTTCTATTGTTGGCATTGCTTTTAACACACATGGTACACCCTTTAATATATCTAGAAACTATTTCATGCATTCTTGGCCAATAGCAAAATTTTTGCCGCTGTGCAATTGTTTTACTTACACCAAAATGACCTAATATTAGAGAAGTATGTGCTTCCCGAATTATGTTAACTCTTTTCGTTTGTGGAATGCATAGCTTTCCCAAATGATACAAGAGTTGGTCCTTAATATGATAATCCAATTCTTCTACTTGTTTTCCATGACTTAAAGTTGCATATACATCTTTAAAATCTACATCTTGAGCATATTGTTCAATGTACTTGTTATCACTAAAAAGATTTCAAAGAAAAAGGGTAAGACAATTGGCAAGCTTGAAGATGACACTCATCAGAAATTTTTGAAAGCTCAAGCGAGGCAGTTCTCAATTTCAAATTCGAGCGAGGCAGTGTTCAAATCATACAGTGCAAGCTTATCTTCAAGTTTCCTTGCAGGGATTTCATAGACATGTCTAAAAGGAAAAATCACAGATCAGGCCGGTGTCTTAAACCTAAGACTGAAGGCTTAGATGTTCTCATGAGGAATAGAGAGGTTGAAGAAGCATTCAAACAGGTAGGCTGCTAGAGGTTTTGTGAAAAACTCCAGGGAGGTCACAGTCAAATAACCAAGGGTTTTGCCTTTAATTTCATCGGTTTGAATTCAAAAGTTGGAGTGCTAGAAATACCAATATCTCCTGAGGTCATATCTGCAGTCAGAGAAGAAGAAGGTTCAGATCAAGGAAGTGGTACAAGAGCAGTCTATTGATAAGGCAGTCAAAAGAAGAGTAACTAGAAGTCAATTAGCCAAGGAAAAGGGGAAGACAGTGATTGTTGATGAAAGCCCAGCTTCAAAGGGAAGTTTGAACAATCTCCTCCACACCATCTACATAGAAGAGACTCCTCTGGTCCAAGCAGAGCTACTTGAAGCCAACAAGAACAAAACCAAAGGAGTTAAATCTTCCAAAAAGCTTCAATTTGATGACCAAGTCTCAAAGTTTGTTTTCAAGCCAAGAAGGCCTGTGACTAGGCATTTAAGAAGATTACAAGAGGCAAAGCCAGAGGTAAGTGAGATAGATTGAGGACCTACAAATTCAATTGAGAAAATCAGGAGGACAATCTCAGCATAAAAGAACTTGGTAGTAAGTGATTGGAGCCTTAACACAATTTTGGTTAGAACATTACCTTTTTGAAGTTGTTTATGGACGAATTATGTCAAAGATATGTGACCTATTGGCATAAGATGAAGCTGTGAAGAAATCACAAGAGGAATAATTTTTGAGAAAAAACTGTGCTTTTTTTATTCACACAACAGTTTCGTAGCGCGCTACGAAACTGCTGTAGCTGCACATCATGATTTTGTGGGCCAATTTTGAGAATAAAAAGGAACCCTTCTTGAATATGGGCTACTGCAAAGGATTACTAACAGGCTTTGAACATCAAGCAAGGGAAAAACAAGTAAAGAAGAACATTTTTGAACTCCAAACTTTATCAGTCAACTTATCAGTCAAACTGTCTTCTTGTTTTTACCAGTCAACTTCTATAGAGTTAGCCATCTTATTCATTATCAAAATCTTTAATCTTGTGAGAGAGCCCTCTCAGGTTGGGGAGGCTAAGCTTCAACCTAAAGTAGGTTTGAAATAGTTACTTAAAGTCTACCTGATCAACAGCCTATCAGGGTTTGATTTTGAGATAACATTTTGGTGCGTCTACTAGGAGCCTGAAGTCTATTCATTCCCGAAATTAAGAAGCTGAACTTCTGAAGGTAGCAGGAGCTCATAAATCTTTCGAGGCTGCAAAACTACCTTGGTAACTCCACACATCAAATAACAAATTGGAAGGTGATTCCACTGCTAGAAGATCAGTAGCTTAATGAAGTTTCAAGATGAGTTCCATTGCAAGAATGAATGCCAGGTATGCTCCTATGAATCAGTCTCATATCCCTGGTTTTCCAAATCCTATGCCAAAGGTTGATTGGTTAGATGATCTTCCAATATTCAAAGATGAAAAGAAGGACAATGCTGCTCTTCATTTGGTTAGGTTCCATATGCATGTACGCACTCTTAAGGTTCATTTCCCTGAAGATTGTCTCATGAGGATGTTTATGACCACTTTAGAAAGAAAAGCATGGTCTTCGTATAAAACTGGAAAATGGTTCATTATATTCCTCTAATGTCCAGATGCATTCTATGACATGTATAAAGAGTGTCATCCCTCTTATGCGGGTCAAAGATTGTTGTAAACATTCTATGAGTTTCAATTTTGGAGATTGTTATGATGATGATGATGTATGGGATGAAGAAAGTTTAGAGGCTCTTCATAACAATACATTTCAACACCAAGAAGAAGTATAACATCATGAAATGCAACAGAAAGCCAGAAAGGGTTTATTTATGAAAACCTGTTCAATCCTGATATGAATGAGAAGATGCAGCAAACTTGCCAGTCTTTTGATCATAAAGAGTATGAAATTGATTGCAAACACCAAGAAGAAATACTGGAAGAAATTTTTTATAACCCTCAGGCAGAGGAAAGGGTTGTTCATTTTTGTAATTCCTTGCAGTAGATTACTTCAAAGAATGATCATAATAGTGAGGAAAATTACATTGTTTGTGGGAATCATTCAAAAAAGCAGTTGGATAGCATATCAAAGGAATCGTGTGTGGCTGAGAATCAGTTGTCTGAAGATGAAGAATGTTATGATGATCATCAAAATAGCCATGTCTTTTTTGACCCTATAAATGAATACATGGAAAAGCTTTGCACACCAGTATTTCATTTTCATTTGCATTATGAAGATCAGGTACATTATAATTTGATTTGGTCATATCACTATCATGGTTATTTTGAGGTCGAATGCAGTCAAGAGCCTCAAATATCAGAAAAGACAATTGATTGACTTTATTGGAAATATCATGGTGCTTGACCTAAATTGAAAATTGCAGTTGATAGGGTAGGTAGGTAGATGAAAATAAGCTCAAGGTTGATTGAGCATTTTTTTTTTAGTAGATATAGATTTCTTTCTCCTACAGTGATCATTGAGCTTAAGCCCGAGGTGAAGGCCCAAGAAGCTTAAAGGGGATGCTTGTCAAATAAATTTATGTTTATCATAAGAGGATGAAGCACTGGATCTATGAGTTCTTAGTGTACCACAAGGGCACACTATCCCAAGTGAAGCCACTATTATCACTGAAAATATTTCAAAGAAAAAGGGTAAGATAATTGGCAAGCTTGACGATGACACTCATCAGAAATTTTTGAAAGCTCAAGCGAGGCAGTTCTCAATTTCAAATTCAGGGAAGGCAGTGTTCAAATCATACAATGCATGTTTATCTTCAAGATTCCTTGCAGGGATTTCATAGACATGTCTGAAAGGAAAAATCACAAATCAAGCCGGTGTCTTAAACCTAAGACTGAAGGCTTAGATGTTCTCACGAGGAATAGAGAGGTTGAAGAAGCATTCAAACAGGTAGGCTGCTAAAGGTTTTGTGAAAAACTCTGGGGAAGTCACAGTCAAATAACCAAGGATTTTGCCTTTAATTTCATCGGTTTGAATTCAAAAGTTGGAGTGCTAGAAATACCAATATCTCCTGAGGTCATATCTGCAGTCAGAGAAGAAGAAGGTTCAGATCAAGGAAGTGGTACAAGAGCAGTCTATTGATAAAGCAGTCAAAAGAAGAGTAACCAGAAGTCAATTAGCTAAGGAAAAGGGGAAGACAGTGATTGTTGATGAAAGCCCAACTTCAAAGGGATGTTTGAACGATCTCCTCCACACCATCTACATAGAAGAGACTCCTCTGGTCCAAGCAGAGCTACTTGAAGCCAACAAGAACAAAACCAAAGGAGTTAAATCTTCCAAAAAGTTCAATTTGATGACCAACTCTCAGAGTTTGTTTTCAAGCCAAGAAGGCCTGTGACTAGGCATTTAAGAAGATTACAAGAGGCAAAGCCAGAGGTAAGTGAGATAGATTGAGGAACTACAAATTCAATTGAGCAAATCAGGAGGACAATCTCAGCATAAAAGAACCGGGCAGTAAGTGATTGGAGCCTTAACACAATTTTGGTTAGAGCATTAACTTTTTGAAGCTGTTTATGGACGAATTATGTCAAAGATATGTGGCCTATTGGCATAAGATGAAGTTGTGAAGAAATCACAAGAAGAATAATTTTTGAGAAAAAACTGTGTTTTTTTTATTCACATAGCAGTTTCGTAGCGCACTACGAAACTGTTGTAGCTACATCATGATTTTGTGGGCCAATTTTGAGAAGAAAAAAGAACCCTTCTTGAATATGGGCTGCTGCAAAGGATTAATAACAGGCTTTGAACATCAAGCAAGGGAAAAACAAGTAAAGAAGGACATTTTTGAACTCCAAACTTTATCAGTCAAACTGTCTTCTTGTTTTTACCAGTCAACTTCTAGAAGATGTTCTGAGCAGTTGAAAACTCCTCTCTTAAAAGTGAAAGAGGTTTTCATTAATAATATATTAAAGTACAAAAACCTCTTCCACTTTCTTCAAATCCATTACGATCTTGGAGAAATGAAGGACCAAACTTGCAGTACGAAACTGTTGTAGGTGCAGTTTTTCACAAGCAAATTTCTCCTGTTTTACACCTGTTTTTCAGAGACACAGTCTGGGCGGTAGGAAAGGTTTTTCAAGAAACCAAGAGAGTTTTTTGTTCAGCATGGATTGTTTCACAAAAGCCTCTTTCATGTTTTCCAAATACATTTTTTATGAGAAGATATGAGCTCTGTCCCAAGACCTAATTTTCAGCCAGAACAGAGCAAGGAACAGTCTCCGAATTTCTAGGAACAGTAAAAGGATGAGTCATCAAGGGCCAGCTGGAGGTTTATGAGCACCATCAAATTCGAATTCATGGAGTTATAGGTGTCAAAGGGAGTTTTTAATTCTTAGATAAGGTCGTTTGAATCGTAGCGAGGAGTTACACTCCTAATTATTTTAGGTCTCTAAAACTGCCAGTTAACAGTTAGTTACATTAAATAGTTAGTTTTAAGTGTCAATAGGTGTCAGGTCAGGTAGAATTCGAATTCTCCTCATCCTAGAGGAAGGAATCTCAGTTTGTAAAGAGATCTATATATAGGAGAAGATCTAATGTACAAAGGGTGGGAAATTTTCAAAGAAACAAGCACATTGTGCTATTGTATATGACTGTATTTTTTCAAGTTAATACAAGGAGTTGCTTTCACTACTCAGGATTCAGAAAGGGTTTCAATGTTTGATTTTCCTCATGGCTTCCTTCATATACTTACTTGCAGTGGTATAGCCACATGTTACTTAGAATTCATTTGATGATGCTCTAACTTCCTTCATGTGTTTGTAGGCTATGTTCTCTATATCATATCTCTGTTTTGCTTTTATGTTAAAACCCTCTATGCCCTGACTGCCATGTGAAATTGATCTTGCTGTTGTACTGAAACACACTTTGACTCCATAGCCCAATGGAAGTTTGTTAATTGGTATTTCAACCATTTAAACATTGTTGTTCGAATTTTCCATAGAGTTAGCCATCTTATTCATTATCAAAATCTTTAATCTTGTGAGAGAGCCCTCTCAGGTTGGGGAGGCTAAGCCTCAGCCTAAAGTAGGTTTGAAATAGTTACTTAAAGTCTACTTGATCAACAGCCTATCAGGGTTTGATTTTGAGATAACAGTAGTTTTCATGCAATATTGAGTTATGCTTAAGTATAGTAGATGCATTTGTGATTGGTTTGGACAACATATCTGCAACTTTATTGCGTATGCCTTTCTTATATCTGATAACTAGATGAAACTGTTGTAAGAAACCCATCCACCTATAGTGTCTTGATTGCTGCAATTTAGTTTGTGAGTGCAAATATTGAAGTGGTTGATGATCTGTATGTATAATTGTTTCTTTGCCCAATAGGTAATGTTTCACTTTTTCACACTCTGACTAATGCATACAATTCTTTATCGTATGTGGGATAATTAACTATAATAATAAATGTCTCAGAATGATAACATATGGTTTACCATCAACACTACTCCCATGGCATAGCCACGGCATCTGTTCAAACTCAATGGTCTTTGAAGATCGGCAATGCTAGTATGGTGTTGTACTAATCTTTCTTTCAAGGTGTCAAAGGCTTTTTGCTATTTCCTCCCATTGAAACACCTTGTTCAATCATGTAAAGCATGTAAGGGAGCTGGCAATCAAAGAAAGTTAGCAATAACTTTCTCCAATATTGTGTGCTCCTAGGAAGCTCCTAAACTTTTGTAGCAGATTTGGGTTTAGCCCAATTCTGACTTCGACCTTAGAGGGACCTATCTTCAATTCACCACCCCTACAATATGACCCAATAATTCAAAGATGTTTTGCCAAATTCACATTTTGATAATTTAACATAGAGATTTTCTTTTTTCAAAACATCTAGAGTCTGTTTTACATGCTTCAAATGTTCTTCCCATGTTTTACTAAAAACAAGAATGTCATCTAAATATACAATTATAAAATCATCAATAAAAGGTTGGAGTACATCATTCATAACTCTCATGAAAGTGGTTGGAGCATTATTTAATCCAAAAGGCATAACTAGCCATTCATACAGCCCTTACTTTGTTTTGAAAGCAGTATTCCATGCATCTTGTTCTGCAACTCTGACCTGATGGTAGCCACTACGCAATTCCAACTTGGAAAAGTAAACAGCTTCTTTCAACTGATCTAATATATCATCTATGCGAGGAAGAGGATAACGATTCCTTATCGTTATTTTATTCAGTGCTCTGTAATCAATGCACATCCTCCATGAACCATCTTTCTTTCTCACCAACACAATTGGAGATCCGCATGGTGATGTGCTTGGTCTTATGAACCCTTTCTCGAGAAACTCCTATACCTGCTTCTTGATCTTTGCATTTTCTAAATCGGATAACCGGTACATTCCAATGTTAGGCAATGGAGCATCTTGCTACAAATGAATATCATGTACAATTTCCCTTTTGGGTGGCAGACCTTTAGGTTCTTGAAATAGGATATCATATTATGAAACAACTTTTTCTAAATCAGCTTTCTGTTTAGAATCATAGCCTTCAAATGCATTGGTTTTATCAGGGGTCTTTTCCTTTACAACCATTAGTAAAAATTGCTTGCATGAATTTACAATTATCTAACCTGAGTTTATGAGAGTGTAGTTATTTTTGAGCTGATGAGCTCTTACAATATATTCTATTCCATCTTTTGTGAGTTGATACTTATTTTCAGTTCTATAGAAAATGGCTTTTCTATCAAACAAGTAAGGACTTCCTAAAACAATACCACATATTTCCAAGGGAACTAAGTCTAACTCAACCTCATCTACAAATGCCCTAAACGAAAAGCAAACCTAAGTTTACATTGTCTAGTCACTTGTAGCTTGCTTTATCACATACCCAACCTAATGGATATGGCTTCTTGTGAGGTGTGGTTAGTAGTCCCAACTTCTTTACAATTGTTTCAGAAATCAAGTTTACTTGTGAACCACTATCAAATAAAGTATCAATCTTTTGATGCTTGGAAATAACTCTAATATGAAAAAGCTCATGGCTTTTCCTCTCATTTTATTCATTATCATTAGATTATGCAGAATTACTGGTAGATGCTTCAGAATGTTTACCTTTTATACCTGTAGTTGTGACTGTTGTTTCATCACCTGAGTCTGACCCCAAATCTTTCTGAATAGTAGCAGCAGTCTTCTTCTTCTTTCCATCGAACTTTTTGGATTTCAGCTCCGGATGCAAAGACCGGCGATGTTCATCATCATGTCCATCTTTCTTGCAGTGAGTGCATGAAGGTTTGTCTTTCTGTACAGTGTTTGCCTTCCTCTCTTTCCATTTCTGCTTCCTCTTTTCCGTGTTCTTACTTGCAGTGGGTTTTGATGATCCCCCAATCTCTGGGTTCACATTCTTGCCTCTAGCCTCTAAATGTGTAGCCTGAAGTGATACCTCATCTATGCTAGTAGGGTTAAACATGAGAATGGTGTGCCTCAAATAGCTATGTAGACCACCTATATACTTCAGCAAAGTTTCGGGTGAGCCTATAGAAATGCCTAGAATTAAAGCTCTTTTTCTAAATTCCTGGGAACAGCTTTGTACACTTTGCCCCTTTAATTGGTGAAGAGTTTTCCAACTCATCATTTCTTGCTACATATAAGCTAGTGGATAGAATTGTTTTTTAATGGTAGAAACAAATTCACTCTAGGTAGAAAGAATTTTACCATGCTTCTTCAAATCAGCTTGTGTCCTGCCTTCCCACCACACTAGAGCAATTCCTCCAAGGCAAAGGCTGGCCAGTTGAATCTTTCACCTTTCTGAATCGATGTTCTGCACCCTACAATACACATCAATCTGTCTAATCCAGTTATCTAGCTTTTCTACATTTAATTCTCCATCATATATTAGCAAATAAAATTTTACATCTAATTTAATCAAAGGGCTAGAAGGAGGTGTTGATAGAGGAGGCTCTTTTCCTTTCCCTTTGCCTTCAAAATGGCCATCTAGAAGAGGTTCCTCTATTCCTTTGTCTTGTTTGGAGGTTGAAGTATCTTCACCTTGACCTTTCTTAAATTCTCGATAAATCTCTTCTACCATGGCCCTCATGGTCATGAAACTATCCATGAACTAAGAGTCTGATTCTAAGGGAATTTATTCTACCATTTTCCTCCTAGGATAGACTCTTCCAATTTCTCCTTCTCCTAATTTGAGCTTTGACCTAGTTAGCATTCAACAATCCAGCACAAGCTTGTCTAACCTTAGCAAACCTAAAGCTCTGATACCACTTGATCTGATAATGAGATCTTAGACAATTATTAAGGTATTACAGTCTCATGTGCATGGATTTGCCTATGTTACTTTGTGCAATGGATTGATAAGATTGCGAAATACATAGACAATGAAGTAGTTAAAGAACATAATAGACAAACACACATAAACACAGCAAGTTTAATAAGGAGTTCACCCAACACTCCTGGGCTATGTCTCCTGGTCCAGCCTTCAGTGGTGACCTCTCTATTATGTCTTCAAAAACAGAGTTTTACAAAAGTATGAGCTCAATTTGAGTCTCAACACACAACAATTACAACAGCAAGAGTTTTTCTTGAACCCCTCAAGCCTCTCTGAGTACACAGACTCTCTCTATCACTCTCTGTCTCTGCCTTTGCTCTATCTCAGCACTGCCTGCCTTGTTTTCTGTTAATCTGTGGCTTTAAAGCCAATAGGAACTATCTGTTCATTTCACCTTCTCGAGCTCTTTGGCTTCCCGACCTATGTCCGCTCAGATCCCCCTCTGAGCGTTCGCAATCATTGCTAAATGCTTTCAGGGATGGTGGCCACCTGTTCTGTAATGGAATGGGTCATCGGGCCTTTGAAATCCCTAGAAATAGCTTTCCCTGTGTTCACAGAGAAATACACTAAAAACTGTGAAAAATCGCCAAACTTCCATTTATCGGATTTCAAATGTTATTGATTATGCCTTATAACTCCTATTGGTCCACCTGTTATATCGACATCACATGTCCACCGTTGACCTAGGAGATCCAGATCCAATGGATTTGGTTCATTTCAGGCGGCTCCTTTGTACGAGGGTTAACCGCCCGATAAGTGTGGTTTTCTCTCTCCTTAGCGTGGACACATGGCAGCCAGTGTATGGGATCGAGAGGTGCCCGGCCCAAATCACTTACCGACTTTGGCTCGCTCGAAATCCCGATTGTATCATGATTTCCCTTTTATATTTTAAAATACATTAAAATATGAAATCCCACTCATATGGGACTTGAAACAATACATGTTTGCATTAACGAATTTTCGGGTCTGGTTCCATCGCTTGGCACTTTGTTTTTTGTATTTTGTATATTTAATGAAAATGCAAAATGCATGGGAAAATCCATGTTTCCCAGACCTCAAAATATATCGAATATCACTCATAACCTCGTCAGGTCTGGATATATATCGCAAGTCGTGTATGTATCGGCCCCTGCTTCATGGTGTTGCTCCGATGCTACTTTGCAATGTGACTTGTCGCAATCGCATATCGCATGAGCACCCGAGCCGTTGAAAGCGCTTTGTTGTAATCTACCAATGCGATATGGTGGGTTAACCTAGGCCGTCGATCTGCACTCTTGATCGACTGTCCTCGTTGAACCCGATGATCATTATCGCAGCATTTATATGGTCACCTCTAATAAGCTCCATCTGCCACCGCCGATTGCGATTTGCCGATCGGATCTGGACAGTTGATTGGCTAAATCTGATGGCTCCTGTGCATTGCTCCTTTGACCGCCGATAAGCCTCTTTTTCCATGATTTCTTCGTGTTTTTGCCTCCTGATAGTGTAATCCAATTTTCTAAAACTTCTTCTTTTGCGATTGTTTTGATTTTATTTTTTTGAATACTTAGAGGGTTTTCTAGGATCCATTTGGATCAAGCAGTGATATATTTAGCATTCGTTGTGCTCAAAGCTATCGAATTTTTTTTTCCTACTCATCCAAGATATCATGGTGGAATCCAAACTAAAGCAACACCAAGATGTTCTTTTCTTGTCAATAGACTTTATGGCCCAGTCAACTTCAGTGTACTCGTGGTCATACATATCTGACAGTGTATCTTAGACCAAGGTTAATCATCCCATGTAAATATCTCAGTACGTGCTTGGAAGCAATCCATTGTGCTTGAATGGGCTCAATCAAGGATAACTCTAAATTTTCATTGCAAATCATAGGTCTGGATGGGTGTTCAAAAGGAACATCAATGCCCTAATCAACTATCAGTACTCAAAAGGGTTTTCCAAGTTAGTTCCAGAAGCATCTCCACACAACTTCTTAAATTTTATCTCCATCAATGTGGCCATCGACTTGCATTCTACCATTCCAAATCTTTCCAATAACTTCACGACATATTCTCCTTAGGAAAGGAAAATCACTCTAAGTCTCTGAAACACCTCTCACCAATACAAATGGGGCCAAAATCTGACGGCTATTAGTAGGATAAGAGACTTATTGGCGTCGACTATCTGACACATTGGTGTTTATCAAATCACCATTGGAATTTGGTCGAATAGTCGATAGTTTAGTTACTATCATATATGCGATGGTACGGATGTCAATTATCTAACACATAAAAGGATGAAATGGTCATTAAAAAATTGATGTTTATAAGTCGAAGTTGTGACGCTACAAATCGTCGGATATTTGATGTAAAAATGTGAGATATCCGGCAGGTCATGAACCAGTTCATTGTTGGATATTCGACACATAGGTCCATTTTTTTGATGGAAAAGCTAATGTTTATGGTTCATATAATCAACAACATAAGTAAATTGTGTGACATAAGTGTTTCCGATCTGATGCTTTTAAGCCGACAGTGAATCGTCATATTTATGACGGGCGATAGTTTTGTCCAACAAGAGTGTTGTCACTCCGACACTTTCAAGCCAACATTGAATCATCGGATAGGCAATGGATGGGATTTTGGTCAGATGAGAGTTTTGTGGTATTGATTCTTCTGTCCATCGATTCTTCATTGAGTATTTGACAAATACTCCGACCAGTAGTCATCAAATATTCGACAGCCTATCTCAGGCGTCAAATATTTGATGGATATATGCATTTATATATATATAATACACGATACTATTTTGAAGACTATAATAATGTCATCACACATAACATCCTTCCTTGTTGATCACCCAGAGTTGAAGCTAGAGGATTCCACCAACTACGAGTGTTGTCATAAAAAAAATTGTCTTTTCTATTATCTCTACATTATACCAATCTGCAAATACAATATTCCAATCCATGAAATTTTCGCATCTTCCTAGAGCTTGTCAATCTCCTCTTTGAAAAATGTATCTTTAATATCTTGAATTACCTCTGCACTAGAAGGCTAAGTGAAAAATTATTTTTCCATTAGATTCATGAGGGTAACCTAGGACATAACCTCTTCATGAGGGTAACCAGGGACATTTCCTTTAAGATACCACATTTTCCATGATCATCCTGAAGAAATAAAAAGGAAATTTTTAATGGTGTTGTCCAAATTACCATATGTAAATTGATTCGGGAAAGGATTTTTCCCTATTGTTGCATAACCATTTCTTTTTGTGGCAATTGTTGGGAAACATTGTAACAAACCAAATCATGGTGACTAAAAATTCATAAGTGGTCAATGTGGAATAACATGGAATATTAGTTAGATATCAATTATCTGTGTCCTTACGCATGGTGCTCTCGCATATCAAGGTATATATGTTGTCACCCACAAGATTTTGAAGAATCTACTATGCATGCCCATTGAGTAGTCCTTGTAATTTCTCTTCATATCTTAACATTTATAACTTTGTCTCCTATAAAATTTATTTCATACCTACTAGAAATACAAGAGAGAGAGAGAGAGAGAGGAGAGAGAGAGAGGAGAGAGGGAGGGAGCAGGAGGGAGAGGGAGGGAGAGGGAGAGGGAGAGAGAGCGAGGGAGGGAGGGAGGGAGGGAGAGGGAGAGGGAGAGGGGAGAGAGGAGAAGGGAGAAGGGGAGAGGGGAGAGGAGGGAGAGGAGAGAGAGAGCGAGAGGGAGTGAGGGAGGGAGGGAGGGAGAAGAGAGGGAGAGGGGAGAGAGAGAGAGAGAGGGAGAGGAGAGAGAGCGAGGGAGGGAGGAGGAGGGAGGAGAGAGGAGAGGGAGAGGGAGGGGAGGGAGATGGAGAGAGGGAGAGAGGGAGAGGGAGAGGGAGAGGGAGAGAGGAGAGAGAGAGGGAGAGGGAGAGAGGGAGAGAGAGAGAGAAGAGGGAGAGGGGAGCGAGGGAAAGAGGACGAGGGAGGGAGCGAGGGATGGAGAGAGAGAGAGGGAGGGGGGGAGGGAGGGAGGGAGAGAGAGAGAGAGAGGAGGGGGGGGGATCACCAGCGAATGGGTTCCTCTACTTGGCTCTGATACCATGTAGGAATTTACAGGGTAATTTCCTCAAATAGAACACCAAAGGACACCATTCACATACAGATCACAGATCAATACACCAGTATTGTTGACATGGTTAAAATCCTCAAAGAGGTAAACAATCCACAGCCTGAGCCAATGCAACGACTTCAGGAAAATTATTAATAAAAGAATGAAAATTTACATAAGCTTCTCTTATGAATGGTTACACTACAAATGACCCTCCATGCTCTTTAAATAGAGATCATTGACCAATCAGGTGTTAAGCCATAGATCAAGTGTCGGTAATACCGAGGAGAGAATGAACCATTGGATCACTACATATCGTGGCCATCAGATTGTAAATTACACAAGTACATAGTAAAGAAACACACTTTACCTAACTCTACACTAAACCAAGTTATACTTAACTATTTCTTATGTATCGGAATATCCTAACATTACATGACTTGACCACAATAGTCCATACATGACTGAATTTCACAATGATTACATCATAAATATTTACATGACCTTTACATAAAGAGACATATATGACATTTATAACCGTGACCAAAGAGACCTCAAAGAGACCATGATAGTCATCAAAAACTATCATACACCATAAGCATCTTTCAGCAACAACATGAACAACATGATGCACATTTTCATCTTCAATTTGCAAGATAAGACAATGTAGCTTTAATATCATCAACCTCTGACCAAGTATGTAGCATAATATTTTCCATAGAGATTTGCTATAAACTCATCCCCTTTACCTCATCAAGGCCAACTTGTTCTTTCCCTTAGTAGGAAAATCCTCAATCCATTTTCATCAAAGAATAGCTTTTCATGCATCAACCAAGAATATTCCATGTCTCCAAGTATTATTTAGCAGATGTCTTCATGAAACCCGTAGTAACATCATTCTCTTGGCCCATTTTCTTCATGCAAGAAAAATTACCACACCAACACCACTTCATCAATATGCTACTTAAGTAATCATCCATAAGATTCTTATCTGTAATTCACCCATCAATGATATCCCATGACATAGAGATAGTAGTATGTATATAGCTTCTCATCAATGAGAAAAGTCATCAATAACAAACCATGAGTTCAACATCATTTATCAAACTTTGTTAGTAACCTATCTCCTTGATACCATTAAGAGCAACAATCCTCAAAAAATATACCTTACTCAGCATATGTGAGATCTAATCACTATAGGAATCATCATCCATAACTACACCATATGCAACTTATGTATCTTTGAAGGCATAATGACAACAACATAAAAGCAATGAGTGACACTTATCATAATAAAAAATGAGGTTGTATAATTAAGCTTTGTTTATCTCCTTGAACTTATGAATATCAACATGTAAGCAACATAACATATGTACCATATGCATCATCAAATAATCATAACAAGGTCTACATGTTCTTTCCACAACAATCCCTAACATATCATACATGTATTGTCAGTAAATAGTTATCTATCATCCTACATTTGATTAGCATCACCCATAATTAGCAATTCATGCATCATCATTCAAGAACTTCAGTAACATAAGCAACATCGCCATTGATAAGAATCATTATGTACCAAGGAGTTTAAAGAAAACATAATTCCAACAATTCATTATTAGAAGCATAGCCAATGCTCCCCCTGAACCTGTGTCCACAGTTTACTTTTAGGTTTGATCACATCAAGTCATCCATCAGTAAGGTCATCAAAGAAACTTCATCAATCAATAAATCCATGTCATATTGCATCAAATAATAAACCATTATAATCCAATACCATTTCTAGGTAGCATTGACTGACTGTAACCAACCAAAGTTAGAACGAGAAAGATGATTAATAACTGTCTTAAGCATATTAGAGCCTTTTCCTTAGTCTATCCCACATTTTCTTCATCTTAGCAAAACATACGCGATTGTTCAGATCAAAACTCACGTATATATGCAATTTTTCTTCAAAGGATCCATGTGTAGAAAGTAAAACACTGAAACTTCACAACTTTGGCTCCCCCTAAGATTACACATCACTAATCCTGAGGCCCTAATAATCATATTCTATTCTTATGAGGTCATGTACCTCACATCACTTCTGCAGTCACTATGAGAAGTATTCGTTTAAGAATAATGGACTGTAATGGGCAACGTCTTCTTTTACTTTGAGTCTGAATCCTCCTCATATCTATGATAATTTAGTTCTTCAAGCTCATATAGTTTTTTGGGTTTCTATATCCTCTTGATATGACTTTTCAAGTTTATTCATCCATAACCTCGCACTTGGTTGATGTAAACACAATTATATTTCCTTTATCTTCCATTTGACCTACAGTTAGAATATTCTTCTTTAGCCCTTGAACTAATAAAGTATCAGTTGCTACTCTATGTTTATTAATTATGGCTCTACCTTTTCCCAAAATTTTTGTTGGAGCATTATTTCCCAGAATAACATTATCATATTGGTTTTTCTTGAAAGACTCCATCTTACTCTTATCTCCAATCATGTGATGAGAGCATCCATGGTCTATGTACCATTCATCATCTTCTTCAAATGAGCAGAGAGGAAGACCACACCTTATATGTTCTTCTTATTTTGGCTTATTATGAAAAATGTTGGTTGATCCATCTTTTTAAGGTCTTATGACATCAATATTCTTATCTGGTTTCTTGCCATGTTGTCTGAGAAGATCCATAGATTTGTTCCTGCATTCTCTTGATACATGCTCATAATTTTTACAAGAATAACATCTTATGTGAGCAAAGGAATCATAATATTTCTATTTCATATTCCTTCTATTGCAATCAATAGCTTTGTGACCATATATATTGCAGGAAAAACAATATCCTTTAAAGAAGCCTAAGTGCTTGGAAGTTGATGATCTTTCTGTGAAGCGGTTATTTACTTGTGGTTGAAACAGTCTACTTATGCAATTTCTGCAACAAGTTCATAATTATGACATATAAAACATTCAGCATTATTGATAAGAGGAGAGAATCAATTAACAATAGGATTAAATGATTTTCTTTGAAGATTCACTTTTCTTGTTTTTTTATCAGGTTGAGTTCTTATCTCTTTGTTGATCATTTTAGGTTTTATATTGTTACCCTTTAAATTCCTTGCCTCAACTTGTGAACGATATTCTCCTTCAACCGTTTCATGAAAACCAATGCCAAATTTGATAGATGGAGACCTTTGACTACTAAGAATATTATCCAAAATATTAGTACTATCTTGAGATCGCAAATGTTTATCTTTTTCTTCTAATTTACCTTTTAGGACGTTTACCTCAACCTCCATTCTTTGATATTACTTTTCATTTTCTAGATACTTCTTCTTCATACCTTCTTCAACCCTTCTTCCTTCTTCCACTTGCTCATTTAATTTAAGAATCTCATCTTTCAGCCCACTTTCTTTTTCTTCAAATTCTTGAAGTAGTTCTTCGTTCCACTTATCTGATTTTTCAATATTTTCTCTTAGAGAGATGATCTTAGCTTCAAGACCTTCACGATAGTTTTTAGATACCATAGTAGCATTGTTGGGTCCCTATACTACTAGTTAGCCCCTTCTTGTTATTAGTAAAACCCCCTTATTGTATTTTTGTGCCCATTTAGTCCCCATATTGTTATTATTGCCCTTAGAAGCCCACTATTTTTATTGTTGTGCCCTTAGAATATTATTGTTATGTCGGCTCTGATTATATTGTGATCCCTTACAATCCTATATATACAAAGGAGGTCTTGTCATTTGTATCATCCAATAATTATTCATTTGTGTAATGTAATGGAGGGTTACCCCTCAAAAAGGTTGATTTTGAAGTTGTTGATCTATCTTTTCTTCTATTTTGTGAGTTGGTTGCATAACATTTCATATCAGAGCTTTGTATTCTAGGGTTTCGTTGCTCCAAACAGGTCATCGTGGCATGTTCGCTATAACATTTTGTCTATGATGCTACAAAAGCTGAAATTAAAACCCATTTGAGAAAAAAAATTAATGAACCTCGCATCTAAATTTCAAATATTTTCCTGCTATATTTGAGGAGATATGATCCAAGGAGTTAAGGTTTTTGCAGGCTCCCGAATTACATCCCAAACAAGTGACCTTGGGAAAATTGTCATAACTTTCTATTATGAAACCAGCTCAAGAAAATATAGAAAAGAGAGATCAACGCCTTAGAATTCAGCCTCTTTGAGGGGAAACCTCCTTTAGATTACATAAATGAACAATTCTTGGATGATTCAAATGACAAAACCTCATTTCTATATATAGGAGTCTAAGGAGTCACAATATAACCCAGCCGACCTAACAATTATAATATAAAGCCACAAAAATAACAATAGAGGGATTCTATGGGGCACAATAATAACAATATGGGGACAATAGGGGCACAACAATATTAATAAGGGGTACAACTACAATAGTAATGGGGTAATCACTAGTATTATAGGGACCAACACATGCCTCTCTCCTTCAAAAAAGTGTTGTCCTCAATGCTTGAGTAGTTCTGGATGCTTCTGTATAAAATTCTCATCCTCCCATGTGTAATCTTCAGCAGATAAGTTCTTCCACTTGATAAGATACTCTGAAATTGATCGATTTCGTAGCTGTCGAGTTCTTGTTTCTGTGACTGCTTCCAGTTCCAATATAATTTTTCCTTCCTCGTCAAGTTCTGGCAATATTGTTTGAACTGGGAGCTTGTCGCCTATAACCTTCTTTAAACATGAAACATGGGAAACTGGGTGCAATCGAGAAGCTGCAGGAAGCTCCAATTTGTATGCCATAGTACCAATCTTTTGCAACACCTTGTACGGACCATAATACTTTGGTGATAATTTATTATCCTTCTTAGCTTGCTTGAGGACATTTGCTTATATGGTTGTAGCCGTAGGAATACCCAATCACCTACATCAAAACTTCTTTCGCTGCGATGTTGATCTGCCTGTTGTTTCATTCTATTCTGTGCCAACACGAGGTTATCCTCTAAGAGTTGGAGGACTTGTTTTTGATGTTCGATGTGATGTTCCACTACTTGAACCTTAGAATTTTCTCTTAAATATGATGTGATGGATGGTGGTTGATACCCATAAAGTGCCATAAATGGGGTCATTTTTTTTGTTGTATGGAAGGAAGTGTTATACCACCATTCAGCCAGAGGCAACCATTTGACCATTGTGTCTGTTTATCAGATACAAAGCAACGAAGATATCCTTCCAAACATTTGTTTTACTATCTCAGTTTTCCCATCAGATTGAGGATGATAAGATGAGCTATGAGCTAACTGAGTACCAAGACAAGAAAATAATTTTGTCCAAAAATTTCCAGTGAAAATGGGATCTCTGTCACTTACAATAATCTTTGGTTTCCATGTAGCTTTTGAATTGTTTCCATAAATGCAGTAGAAACTGTACTAGCTTTAAATGGATGTGATAATGCACAAAAGTGTGCATACTTGGTAAGTCTGTCAACTACCACCATGATGACACTCTTTCCCTCAGACTTGGGTAAACCTGTGATAAAATCCATTAAAACCTCCTCCCCATGTTGGCTTGGAATGGATAAAGGTTGTAATAGACCCGATGTCTTAATTGTTTCAACTTTATTTTGTTGGCAAACCAAACATTCCACCACAGACTTTTTGAAATAGTTGATTTCAGGCCATCCCAAAAAAATTCCTTCTTAACCCTGTGGTAAGTTTTTAAAAATCCTGAGTGCCCTCCTAAGGAGAAGTGTGCAATTCCATAAGAATCTTTTGTTTTAGCTGGGAATTCTTACAGAGGTATAAGCGATCTTTGTACCATAACGAATCATTTTGCCAGCTAAATGTATCCGACGTAATGGAATCTTGTTGTAACTTTCGAATAAGTGCCCACACTTCTTCGTCATTCTTCCATTCCTCCCTTGTTGCATTTATCCAATCTG
>APFE031278789.1:244012-257046 GCA_000404065.3 Pinus taeda
CACGCTGTGGAGTTTCGACAAGCTGCCGAAAGAATCTGGCAGCCTCTCCAATTTCTCGCACCACCTCAGGTCCAAGTTGTGGAGGTTCGACAAGCTGCCGAAAGAATCTGGCAGCCTCTCCAATATCTCGCACTCACTCAGGTCCAAGCTGTGGAGGTTCGACAAGCTGCCGAAAGAATCTGGCAGCCTCTCCAATTTCCTGCACATATTCATATCCAAGATGTGGAGGTTCGACAAGCTGCCAAAAGAATCTGGCAGCGTCTCCAATATCGGGCACCAACATAGCGACAAGCTGTGGAGGTTCGACAACCTGCCGAAAGAATCTGGCAGCCTCTCCAATATCTCGCAGCAAGTCAGGTCCAAGCTGTGGAGGTTCGATAAGCTGCCGAAAGAATCTGGCAGCCTCTCCAATTTCTCGCAACTACGCAGGGCCAAGCTGTGGAGTTTCGACAAGCTGCCGAAAGAATCTGGCAGCCTCTCCAATTTCTTGCACTTACTCAGGGCCAAGCTGTGGAGTTTCGACAAGCTGCCGAAAGAATCTGGCAGCCTCTCCAATTTCTTGCAGCTACGCAGCTTCAAGCTGTGGAGGTTTGACAAGCTGCCAAAAGAATCTGGCAGCCTCTCCAATTTCTTGCACCAACGCAGGTCCAAGCTGTGGAGGTTCGACAAGCTGCCGAAAGAATCTGGCAGCCTCTCCAATATCTCGCACTCACTCAGGCTCAAGCTGTGGAGGTTCGACAAGCTGCCGAAAGAATCTGGCAGCCTCTCCAATTTCTGGCAATTATTCAGGGCCAAGCTGTGGAGTTTCGACAAGCTGCCGAAAGAATCTGGCAGCCTCTCCAATATCATGCACCAACCCAGGTCCAAGCTGTGGAGGTTCGACAAGCTGCCAAAAGAATCTGGCAGCCTCTCCAATATCATGCACCAACCCAGGTCCAAGCTGTGGAGGTTCGACAAGCTGCCGAAAGAATCTGGCAGCCTCTCCAACATGTCGCACGCACGCAGGTCCAAGCTGTGGAGGTTCGACAAGCTGCCGAAAGAATCTGGCAGCCTCTCCAACATCTCGCACTCACTCAGGTCCAATTCCTGCAACTGCAAAGGTGCCTGCAAGGGTGCCTGCAAGATCAAGCATTTCGATTGAGTGCACAAAGACAAAGACAGGTCCAATTCCTGCAACTGCAAAGGTGCCTGCAAGATCAAGCATTTCGAGTGTAAGAAAGATGGGAAAACCGTGAGAAATAATTGACGACCCTTTTATGCAATATCGATAGACAAAAAGTTTAGATTTACCTGCGATATGCCTTGCCATAATGTTTTCAATACAGCGCTCTTCAGTTTCAAAACCCTTAAATTCTCAACTGTAATCCACGAAGGTAGACAAGTGTAGGGACAATGACGCCAAGAAAGCCATAAGAGATTTGGCGAGTGCAGCCGCAAAACACGATCTAAGAGATCTCCTTCAGTTTCAACAAGTTGAAAATTCATCACGCGCCGCTTCCCGAGCACTTTTGAGCTCGTCCCCACTGCTTTGGTGCTATGCCCCTGATGGGGCAGCCAAATTCCGCGTGCATTGCTTAAAACCTGTTCATTCGAATGGAGAATTAAGAAACTGTACACAGATTGCTACGGTTAAATTTAAATATTTTGAAGGTGAAAAACGATGGAGAAATTGAAAAAGGTTAACTATTTAAAAAGTTTGAATGATTGAGGACTTACAGAGGAGTATTTGTGCAACCATTCATCAATGTCCCCGGTGGGACGCCAAAGACGGCGCGGCGTTTCTTCCTCTGCAATCTGTCTTCCCAGGTCTCGCAGTTGATCGTGCATATGTATCACATTTTTATCATCCACTTCAACTAAACATTTACCCTCTAAATTTGTAAGCGACAGCAATCCGTTCCAGTCTGACGCGTTCCAAACTCTGATGGCACTTGTTTTGCTTTCTCCTATGAAAAAAGAGGCGATATCTAAAAATATCTTCTGCTCCTCTTCGCTGAGTGCATCGTAACTGACTTTTAATCTCTTCTTTATATCAGGTGAAACTTTCATTTGAACTTTTGATTCATGAAGTTTAGCATCCCAATATGATTTAGGTTTTCCAAAGAGGAGTGCCCCAAGCACTTTCAAAGCTAAAGGAAGTCCATCACATACTTGAAGAAACTGATCTACAAGATTTTCAAATCCATGGAGTGGATTGGTTTGACAAAAAGCGTATGAACAAAAGAGCTGTTGCGAGTGTTGTCTGGGAAGGCCTGTTAACTTATAAATGCACAACTGTTCCACTGCTGACCTTTCCAGCACATCTTGATACCTAGATGTAATTAAAATAAAGCTATCCGGGCTTAAGAAATCTTTAACCGGTAGAAGTGCCTCTAGCTGATCATCATGATCTATGTCATCTAAAATCAACAAAACATGAGCAGATTTGAGATACTTTTCAAACATACCTATACCTTCATAAATGTTATTTATATCCACTTCTGTTTGAGTCAGGCCCCTCAGAAGCTCCCTTTGCACCGAATGTAGTGAGCTTGTTTTAGCCTTTTCTCTGACATCGGATAAAAAAAAGGACTTACTGTACTTCGAACTCATTCTATTGAAGAGTTCTAAAGCCAACGTTGTCTTCCCCATTCCACCAAGGCCGACTATGCCCGCAACCTGGATTTTTCCGGCGTGCTGCTGCTTCAACACTGTAGCTTCAAAATGCGTGACTTTGTGCTCTAAACCAGTGGGATGTTTGGCGACATACAACCCTGGTTTTCTAATCATTTTATCCACACGTTCAACGATCTTATCTATCATGTGCACCTCGTCACTAGATATTCACCCACAAAAACACCAACCGAAAATAAATAAATAATTGAAAGCATAGGGCAAAGTATCATATATAGTGTATACATAGAGAGGGGTTTGGAGGTCTCACCCGTTAAACTTGCCGTTGAGATCAAACCCACTTATGTCTGCAACAAAGGAAAGAGCATCTCTCCACTTCTGAATAGTGGCGGGATCATATCGTAGCTTCTCTTCTCGTGTTCGAGGGTCCAACGTTTTCTTCGTTTCGAGCTTGTGCAAGCTGGTAGCATAAACTCCAGTTTTGTTCTGATCTGTCCACCTAAGATCAGCCGGGTTGACATTGAAAAAAACAGGGATAATTGGAGCCCCAGACTGTCGCATGAGGAGGAGTTCATGTAAACACCAACGGGATTCTGCATATCCTGGTGAAAAGACGGCAACATGGACGGAGGCGTTTCTAATAACAGCTTCTAATTGAGAAGGAAAAGATTGCCCTTCCTGCAAATCCTGTTGATCTAAAAAGGGTTTTAATCCATGTGAAAGAAGAGCACGGTAGAGATGGCCGGCAAAGTTCTTCTTCACTTCCCCACGATGGTTGATAAACACATTGTATTTATCAACAACAGCGGTGGAAGAGGAGGAAGCACCATCCGAAGATCTCTGATTTTCCATTTCAATTTCTTCGATTTCACAGGGGGTTTGGGTGATCGATGATGCAGGCGTTGGGTATGCCACTGTCAATTGTTCGACGATTATAAATTGGGTGCTGCGATGCTCTGGATGGTCAATGCAGAGGGAGGAGACGACGTTAGGAGGTTGCAGAGGTCGGGATAAATTGTGAAGGCAAGTAAGTGGAGACTGCAGAGATTACATAAAGGCTCCTTGTAGAGGCAGAGGGTAATAGAATAAGGAAAATATTTGATTTGCAAGGTCATAAACCGCGTCAATCTTATCTGCTTTGCGTGTGGGATCCACATTGCTAATCATAGACATGAGCTGGAGTCCTTATGCCTTTGAGTGTGGTGAAACCCATAATGCTGTGCGCTCTTTCATTTTATTTTTCTATTTTAACCTTAGAATTTTGTTAGAATCGCACCAGTATTCTTACACTATCCATATACCCACCAGTGAGCTGTATCCATGATACCGAGACGTGTGCAGCATCCAAGAAAGCACAGTGCGCGCGAAAAGCAAAAGCAGACAAAATGCTGAAGTCGAAAGCATCTTCTCCACTATGAGAGGTATCCATGATACCGAGACGTGTGCATCATCCAAGAAAGTACAGTGCGCGCAAAAAGCAAAAGCAGACAAAATGGTGAAGTCGAAAGCATCTTCTCCACTATGAGCTGTATCCATGATACCGAGACGTGTGCATCATCCAAGAAAGTACAGTGCGCGCAAAAAGCAAAAGCAGACAAATGGTGAACTGGAAAGCATCTTCTCCACTATGAGCAAAAGCAGACAAATGGTGAACTGGAAAGCATCTTCTCCACTATGAGCTGTATCCATGATACCGAGACATGTGCATCATCCAAGAAAGCACAGTGCGCGCAAAAAGCAGAAGCAGACAAAATGGTAAAATCGAAAGCATCTTCTGCACTATGAATCTTATGGACTACAGCTTGACACGCATCTATTCAAATAAACAACCACTCCATCTGTCAATCAAATTTGATATCTCTACAAATTTTCCAACTAAAAAGGGGTGCATACGGAATAGTCAGACGAAGAAATTAATGGCAGATACACCCTTTTCACATTAAGGTTCGAAGAAATTAATGGCAGATACACCCTTTCACGGGGAATATTGAAAACCTAATCCATTATGTTTTGTATTATTAAATTATTATTACTTTGAGAAAAAAACTTGAACAGTTATAATTGAATAGTAACATGTTTCTAAATAGTTAGAATAGAGATTTGGAAATTATTTTATTTTTAAAATTGTAATTTTATTTATTAAGTTTTATAAATTTATTAAAATTTAAATTATTTATTGAAATATTAAGTATTTTAGAGTTTTATAATTTTGTTGAAATTTCTATATTTTTAAATAAATTTATTATCACTAAAATTTTCTTTATTTTTAAATTTACAATCACAAATAAATCTCTCAAAAAATTCAAACTCAACAACCCCAAAATAATTCATATAAATACACCTATAAATACATGAATTATGGCATTTAAATTCATTTTAAGATGAATATTAATATTTAGTTGAGACTTTTCATATAATTCTAGAGTGAATGCTTACTTTTCCGAGGCTCACTTGCACCTTTCGAGAAAGCACACTATGTGGAAAAAGCTGAACCCGACAAAATGGGGGCTCCCTTGCACCTTCCCGGAAAGCACACTACGTGGAAAAAGCTGAACTCGACAAAATGGGGGCTCACCTGCACCTTCCCGGAAAGCACACTACGTGGAAAAAGCTGAACCCAACAAAATGGTTAACCTTGAAAGCATGTTCTCCACTATGAATGTTGACACGCATCTATTCAAAGCATGTAGTCCAATTAAAAAGTGTTTCGGAATACACCCCTTTTAGATTACAAGATTGAATGTTCGAAACTTAATATATTTTATTAGAATTATGTTATTTTGTATTATTAACTATTATTCGATTTAGGAAAAACATGAAAAAGAATTAAATAGCATTACTATTATTCGATTTAGGAAAAAACTATATAATTAAATAGCATTAATATTTGAGGAAAAGTTAGAATAAAAAATTTGTAAAATTATTCTTATTTTTTAAAATTGTAATTTTTTTAAAGATAAAATTATTAAAAAAATTTAAAATATTTTTAGAGTTGGTATATATTATGGACTTTCTAAATATTTTTGGAGTCTGTATATTAGGGATTAGTAAAGTTTTGCTATGATTTTAATAAAAAAATTTATCTTTAAAATTTTCTTTATTTTTTGATTCAATTTTTAAGAAGTCTCTTAAATTCTTAATGAATATTTATATTCACTCCAGACTAGAAAGATTGAAAAGTAGTTCATAATACAAAATACCATAACCCTACTATATTAGTTTTAACATGGGTTATTGCAATGCAAATTTCACAAAAAATTGCTTGAGCAGTAACTACATGCCTTCATGGTAACATGAGCACACTAACTACACTTATTAAGCTTTTTAATTTTACTATTAAGGTATGAATTATTAGTTTCTTTTAAGAGTTTCTATTCTATTGTATTTTGAAACAGAAAATGCATATTTAGAACAAAACTAAAGAGGCTACAAACCACCTAGTGAGTGTTGATAGATGGATTCAAAACAACTCCCTATTTGAAGAGCTTGGGAAAAAAAGTAATCTTACATGCCTGTTGGGAAACTAGGCCAGACAAAGCATTTAAGACACATTGTAACAAATGAAGTTCAAGAAAGTAACTAGATGAGTTTGCCTTGTAGGAAAAAGTAACTAGGACTTTGCCTCGTAGGAAACTAGGCATGTCTTCAGATAAGATATGATAATATATTGTACACATATAATAAATCTAGAACTTATAAAAATGGAAATAAAACTCATAGTTGAAAAAGATGGAGTTAAGGGTGAGCACATCTATAACACCCCTTTTTAAACCCCATGTTTTGTGATATGTAATTAAGATAGATTATGCTAGAATGGTCACTGTGGGTATTTTGACAGACTTCATTTGATGTAATTATTATTTTTTATTAAATATATTGCTAAATCTAAAGAAGAGCCCACCCAACATGGATTAATTCTCGAGGGAAAAGTTGTAAGGGGGATCTAGGGAGTTTCCTACCTTACCTGAATTCAATGTACTAAAATTCTAATTTGATATTTGAACCAGCCAATTACTAGCAATTGTGGAAAGGAACACTAGTATAAAATGAGAGATTAGTGACTACACGACTAAAAAAGTTAGTCACCACAATTTATTTCAAGTGGTTTACTACTAAATTTGAGCAATTTTAAGTGACCCAACTAAAAATGACTAATTTAGTCTAAGGATAAAATATACAACTAGATAATAAGTGACCCAACTAAAGGCGGCTAACTTAAACAACTAATTAGTCATGGACTAAAATATATGACTAGATAATAAGTGATAAAATTGAAAATGATTAACGTAAACGACTACTATAGTCCAAGAATAAAAATATGACCAACTAACAAGTACAAGTATGCGAATTAGTCACTTTTAATTGTGTCACTCTCAAAATGGAAAACTACAATTTTGATACTAAAGTGTCACATTTCACTAAAGTGTCCATATACAGTGTTAAAATTTAGACACAAACGTGTCTCTAAATCCATCTCCAACGTTAAAATTTAGAGACCCCTTTAAGGGCGTCTCTAAATCCGCGTGCAATGTTAAAATTTAGGTCGATGGATTTAATGACCCCATTAGAGGGTCTAAAAACCCATCTATAATGTTGGAATTATAACAATTTTATACAATATAGAGTATAAGTTTACAATATATAATAGTTTTATATTCCCTTTGGAAGGAGCGACAAGAAAGAGAGTTTGAAACTAATATGGAAGTGTTTTAAGGGTTAATAGGAATTTGTTCCTCACATCATAGAGAGACAACACACTATTTGTTTTGGGGTTTTTGTGGTGTTGTTACATACCATGGTTGATTACCACACTAGGTTCATAGAGGTGATGATTTTATTAATTTGAATTTAAAATATGTTGATTTAAATTTGGTCAATTAATATAAATCTAGATTATTCTAAAGCCATATTATTCTACAGATACATGTATTACAAAAATGTGCACAAATTCTAATAACACATTTACATTATCAAAATGTTCACACACTATATTAAAAAATCATACATACTATCAATTCTTGTGCCTCTTTATGTAGAATAGAATGTCATGGCTCCCTTGTCCAAGTTGAAATTTGAATATCCTTTAGAGAGTATCTATGTAGTTGATTGAGGGCTACTTCATGTTCATTGACTCTAAGAGCTTTATTTAGAGCTTAAGATCCTCTTTTCAATAAAAATAAAATTAATAATTACATTGCTAGAAAAAATGAAAAAATCTCATAAAAGAGTTGTAGCCTCTTTCAACATCTATAACATTAATCATAGAAATTATATAAAAATATAAAATACTATGTAATCAAACCACACATAATATTATTGAAATGAATAAATGCCACTAAATTTAATATTAATTTAACATTACATGGCAAGAGAATTCTTGCCTAAAACTTAATCTATAACATTAATCATACAAATTACCAAAACATCTAAAATAACATTATCATAGAATCAATAAAAAAATGTGGCACAACATAAATGGATAAATGGCACTAAACTTAATATTACATGAAATGGATGAATCCCAACTTTAAATGGAATCCTAATCTTTTTGACATTATAACTTCCATTTTGATGGAATTCGTGAGATGCCATAAACTACCCACATGCTATCCTTTTCTTTGCTTTGCTATCTAATGAAAGGATATACTAGATTTCATGTGGTGGGGGTCATTTTGTCTTTGGGTCACCTTTCAAAGCTACTCAAAGCAAAAAAATGAATTAAATATGAAATATAATAATATATTCATCGTATACTACACTCCTAAAAATGCCATCTTCCTGTGGTTAAAGACATGATAAACTTATACGATGGCTTCAATGGCCAAATCAACCCATATTACTTCCTAGATTTAGGTAGACTCCATAAAAAGTACTTTGCCCCTGCCTCAGGCACTTGGTCTATTAACCATTATTTCCCCTTTGCTTAACAATCTTGGAAGAAACCAAAAATGTGTGGAAGGAAGGAAGAGTAGGAGCAAGAAGCACGGATTAGCTTAGGCATCTCAATCTTATACACACAGGTAAATGCATACACAATAACTCATATATTTTATTCCTATTTTTCCAAAAATGTCGAGGCATGCCCAAATTTAAAATAGTTGTGTTTCCTAATATGTGATTTGTTTTCTATAGTTGTTTTGGTGCATTCCCAAATCAAGAAGAGAGAAAAAGTGAGTGACTTTCTTCATCCAGAGCTCGACGTGTTTTTTCTCAATAATGGGACAAATATTTATTCTTCAAGCTTAAAGATTTCTGCATTGCTTGATTCTGATCTATAAGAAAATGTCCTTCTTCTATTTTTATTGTTGTTAATGCTCAAACAATGGTAGACTACAAGGGAGGGACTGTCAATGCCAGTATTTTGCCAATTAGTTCATGTATACTAATGGTTTTTTCTCAAGAAATATAACCGAAAAGAAGGATAATGACCTTGGTTTATTTCATGATTTTTTTTTATCTATCCTTCAATATGCCTTAATGGAGTGCTTGGTTGAGTGTTTTTGGGGAAATTCTTTTATTTTCTTGCTTAGGCATATTGTCTCCTAATTTGCGATAGGATATTTGAAAGATTTAATTTACAGTAAATATCATAGAGATTAGTTTTTTCCCTTCAGTTTTTAATGCGAACCTAAGACCCCCAAAGCTCCATCAAATAAAATTGACATTGCCCATCAATCTCATTGGGCAGCCATCAAATAAAGTTGACATTGCCCATCAATCTCGTTGGAAATTCTTATTTATCGTTACTTTTTTTAGAGGACAAAAACACTAACTTATATTAATAAAAAGTAGTTCGTATGCGTGGATTTCTCAATTTTTTTCATCCCTTCAGTAATAGCCATAAAACACATCTCTTTCTATGTTCTATCAACATATACAATTCTTAGGTCTTTGTCTTACATATCGTTCAAAACATTCTAACAGATATAAAAATAAACATCATTGATTTTTTTTATCAATCTCTTCTCTCTACATTTATATCTCTATAGAGCCTTGATACACCAACAAAAATCACGAAAACAACATCAAATAGTGAGATCAAAACTTTCAAATTGTAATGAATCCAGTTTTTGGATGGATCAATTGGCAAGAACTAAAAATTTGATCATAGCAGGCTCAATACTGCTTCCCTCTTTTGAAAAGCCATTTTCCACCATGTTTTGTTCTCTGTGGATGTGTGAAAATGAAATACTCTTGAAATACCTATTCAAGAGCCTTATCCTCCTCATCCAATTTGATAACATAGAGGACTCGAAAGTAGATCTCATATTTATCCAATCAATGATCACTTTGGAGTTTCCAAAGACATCAATCTCTTCAATAGAAATCCATTTGGCACAACTTATAACTTCCCATAGAGCTAATAGCTCTACTTTATCATTTAATCCTGACCCACTAAACTAGTAAAAATGAGATGCCTCTTTGGGCTTCAGTGCAATCAGTACCCCACTTCCACATACCTTATCTGTTGATCTCCCATCAAAAAATCTTAAAGGGTATTTTTCCCACACATCCTTCATTTGAAAGTGACAACTAGAAACCTTTTCCTTGGGAAGGCCTATCTCAAGAAAATAAGATGAGGTCTTCAGGATAGTATCCCAAAAATCTAGCTCTTCATTATCTAAAATCCTTGATTTCTGAGCTCTCCATATGCTCCAAAAAGATGTAAAAGTGCAAAGCTTTGTGTTCTTTATACTCCATGGACCATTGTGAAAGGAAATCACCAATGGAGGATTGATCCCAAATGACATTTAAGTTGGGCAATTGTAGGACCCTTATCTAGACTAAAACCGTATATGGATACAAGAGAAATAGGTGTGTCACATCTTCACTGCTATTATAACAAAAAATACATATGCCTGAGCCCAAAAAATACATATGCCTGAGCCCTAAATTCCTCTTTAAGCAATCCAATGTCAAAATATTGTTATGGACAACTGACTATAAAAAAACACTTCATTTTTTTTTGGAATTTCCCATTTCCATGATTTATTGAACCATGTGAAACTAGAGTCCAGGATTCACCTCTGTATTATAATTTAATAGACCTTTTTTACTTAAAACTGGCCATTCCTAACATTCCTAGCTGACCATTCTTATTTATCATTACTGCCAACTTTCAGTGCAAATTCTTTAAATGTAAGTAGATTTTGCACCTTAAAATTATTTGAGCATGTGTTTCTTCGCTCCCTCCTCTTGTGTGGAGTTCAGAGTAAAAACTTAGTGGCAAGTACATGCATTCTTAAGTGAAGCCAGGTCAAATTATGAGCCAATGGAATTATAATTTCCACCTTTATGGACCTTCTGTCATGCGGAAAGAGTTATTTTTGCGGACAAAACTAACCTCCCTAGGAGTCTAAGACTCTCTAGTGACAAACAAGACAATTAAGAGCAATCCTTCTCTAAACATACATTATTCTACGAGAAACCAAGTGTTTTCCGATCTTACCTTAGGTCCAATGCTTGTTGTAGCAGTCCAGCCTTGCTGATCCAGATGAGCTCCTCCTTCACTTTAAGACCTGCATACACTAACAAGACAAACGATTTACATAACACCTGAATATTTCATAAAACAAAGCATATTCATCAACTAGACCAAGGAGTACATGAAATAATTCATTAACAACAAATCATTGAGAAGAATGGACTTATTTGTATTAAGGAAACAAAAAAGGAACCATTACAACCTGAGCCTTGGTGGTGTGCAAGTTCCTCCCAGGGTCCAGCAAGAGATTTCCTCTACTTTGACAAGCTCACCCACTCCCACTATGGCAACAAGGAAGGATAGTGATCTCTCCTCATAAGTCAACAATGGAAGTCCTAATTCCAGCAGCATTTACCCTATAGAATGTTCAGCTTTCAACCCTCCCTCCTTTGGCCCAATGCCTGTATTTATAGCATTCTAGAAGAGGTTATTCAGTTCCAACATCAATGGGATACTCCCTTCTTTTGGATGGGGTAGCTCCTCTCTTGATGGGATAAGTTCCTCTATCATAGGGATGCATGAACCATCTGGAGGCGCTCAATACACGTCAAACACTTTTCTAGAAAGCTCTAGAAGTGACCACAAGTAACTTTTTTAAGATGAAACTCGCGCCTTTTGACCTTTACAGGAGTACGCACCCATCCCTTGACTTACAGAGCGTACAAGTACGCAGGTACAATGAGCTTGGGATGCGTACACGCGGGCAAGGTAGAGAGAACCTGCGTACCCAGAGATAAACATGATTTTTAATGACTTTCTCTCTTTTTTGAAGTTTGACATGGAGAGCAGAGGTATAAGGCTTGACAAGGAGGATAATATGACTATTGATGGAGCCATATTAACTGCAGATAGTTATGGTGACAAATTTCAGTGTAACAGATTGCCCCCTAAAGTGCGAAGCCTGTAATAGATAAGGGTTTTATATCATCTAGGAAGGGTGAAGTACTTTATCATTTCAAGGATTATCTCATGGAGAGCCTGGTTAGAACCTGCATTTTTCAACAAATACATGTATAAGTTTATATCATCGCTGAGGTAGCATTCCCATACTCAGATCAAAACTTTAACTAACAGACTAACTATTCTGATACAGGAATGATTTTATAATACATCATAATCATAGACTCGTGTAGACACAGTATGGACGCAGCCATATGTTTATGATTGGTCTACAATATAATGAATACAAAACTTCTCGTAGCCTGGATGGTGGAAACTAGATCTAGGGTCTTCATCTCTACTTCCCGAATTGGTTCGATTCTAGCCATGCGAATAAATGAGTCGATGTTGAACATGGTAGAAACCACTTGATTACCAGTCAATGATGTAAACTGTTAACAAGCGTGAGAGAGACCACCAGTAATGTCAATGGTTCTCAAAGTACCCAGCACAATTCATGAGATGTGAATGAATGAGTCGGTGTTGAACATTTCATGGAATCCTTCGATTGCAAGTCAATGATGAAAACTGACGTCGAAGGCGAGAAACCTTCCATTGATGCATGCAGACTCTAAGGTACTGACGATTTCTAAGTCAACTCTCTAGATAATGTGCTGATGTCGATAGAAAGTGACCCGTCGCAGGCAAGCCCACAACACGAAATCATAGTTCACGTTGAAGAAATGTTGCTGTAAGGACTGACTCAATGATGATATGATGGATGATAGGTATTTTGCGGTTGAATGTTTTGTTTCAGACCTCTTGAACACATAACGACACAACAGATGGTTTGGTGATGATGACTCAAAGTTGATTCCCCTAACCCGGCTAAGAATTTCAAGTGGTTTGGTCAACTGTGAGGTAAAGGATTTCCCAACCCAGGTGAATGAATAAGTGTCGTGTTCAAGAGTGGTAATAAGGTTTTTTCTTGAGACAAAAGGATATCAAATAGGTTCATTCTTCTCATTTTTCCCCCACCATTTCTGGCAAGTACCTC